>CAIGRB010107644.1:54605-79734 GCA_903798255.1 Fraxinus quadrangulata
GTGATTCGTGTTCTCGTTGCTTGGCGTGCGGCTTATTTTCCTTTTCTTTTTCCTCAAATTTTGTTTCGAGGTTTTTTAAGTTATTTTTTATAAGTGAATAAATAAATTATTTTTTAAAATGTATGTTTGGAGAAAATGTATATAGAATTAAATGAATGTTTGGTAAGTGATTAAATTAATTCTCAAAATTATCATATAGAAGTAAATTAGAATTGTACTGAGTAAAATTAATTGCTTTCATAAAAGAAATTGGTTAATTTCACAAACGGTCACTGAAGTTATCTAAAAATCACAAAACGGTCACTGAAATTTAAAACTTGCAGAAACGGTCACTGAAGTTAAAAATTCTTTCACAAACGATCACTAAATTTTCAAAATTTTTTGGGGAGTTTTGCGGCGATTTTTCGACAACTTCCGACCACTAAGACCGCCAGATTTAGATACCGTTGGAAAGTTCACAATGTTCTCTTCAATTACCACCAAAAATCTCTTCATAACTCTAAGAGATTCGGCCGGCATATACCCGCGAAGTCGGTTACCGAGAAATCTGAAAATCTGCCTAGATTTTCAGATTTTTTGGACGAGTTTGGGCAATTTTCCGGCTACTTCCGACCACCAATATCGTCGGGTTCAGATACCGTTGGAAAGCCCACAATGTCAACTTCAATTATCGTGAAAAATCTCCCCATAAATTCAAGGGATTCGGTCGGAATAAACTCACAAAGTCAGCTATCAAAAAATCTAAAAATCTACCCAATTTGGGTAGCTGATTTCGTGGGTTTATTCGAGCCGAATCCGTTAGAGTTATTGGGAGATTTTTCGTGGTATTTAAAGATGACATTGTGGGCTTTCCAACGGTATTCGAAATCTGCGGTATTGGTGGTCGGAATTGGTCGAAAAATTGTCGCAAACTCGCCCAAAAAATCTGAAAATCTGGGCAGATTTTTAGATTTTTTGGTAGCCGACTTCGTGAGTATATGCCGGCCAAATCTCTTAGATTTATGGGGAGATTTTTGGTGGTAATTGAAGAGGACATTGTGGGTATTCCAACGGTATCCAAATCCGACAGTCTTGGTAGTCGAAAGTTGTCGAAAAATCGCTACAAAACTCGCCTAAAAAATTTGAAAATTCAGTGACCATTTGTGAAAAAATTTTAAACTCCAGTGATCGTTTTGTGATTTTTAGGTAATTTTAGTGATCGTTTGTGAAATTAATCCTAAAAGAAATTAATTAATTGATCGTGATAAAAAAATTTACTAAGTCAACTAAAATCAAAGTCAAGAACTAATTTTTATTATATTTTCATTTTCAAATATTTTATTTTTCCTTGTTCATTTAGATTTTACACATAATTAACGAAGTAATATTATTTGGTCCCAATAATGTTTAAGTACTTGTCTGTGTGATATTGCCTACTTGAGCTATATAGCATTATGTTAACAAATATGGGTCAAAACTCTTGATTGTATCATGAATTCGACTCTTAATTTGAGTTGTAAGCGTTTTAAAATCAAAAATATCTCTCAATGCATATCTAGAGTCTTGATCCATATCTAGATTATGTTACAAGCATGAAAAAAAAAAAACTATCATAGTAAGCTCGTTTAAGAGAGTCTTGATCTTCAATTGAGTTTTCGAGAGGTTGTTATCTTTGTGTTTTGAGTTTTGAATTCATTTTGAATTTTGTGTTTTGAGTGTTCATTTTAAAATTGTTGAAAATGTGTTCTTTTCCGCAATCTAAAAAACTGTTTTCAAAAATAAAAATAAAAATGAAAATGAAAAACCCGTTTACTTTCCCCTCTTATCTCTCTCTCTCTCTCTCTCTCTCTCACATCTCTCTCTCTCTCTCTCAATGAAGCCCACCGCCACCACCTTCATCTCCTCCGCCGATGCAATCGACGCCACAATCACCACCTTCACGTAAAACCTTCCCACTGGTTAAAGAAATCCCTAATTCAAACCCCATCACCGCTACAATCGCTGCCACCACCTTAAATCAGTTTTGACCAGTGGTAAAATTGGCCTTGACCCATAGTTGGGCAATGTGCACTTGGTGGAGAGGAGACTAACCCATGTGGTCCGCGATCATGGGACAATCGGACGGCATCGAAATTTGCAAAACTTGGATAGCGTTTTCGGACTTTTGTGACTATCGTTCTTCTCGGATGAAATTCGAACATTTTAGAATTGTTTGGGGGTGAATCGAGGACATGGTTGGAGTCACCTGAGAATGAACATTTGACCAGTGGTGTCACACGACCTTAGGCATCGCCGGATGTGAAGTTTCCGGCAGAAATAGCTAGCGCCAAAATGGTTTTTTGGCTTCCAATTTTTGCTAATTCTTGTTGTTTCGTAGCTAATGAATGATTGGAGGTGATAGAAGAGGTGATAGAGGGGAGTGAGGCGAGGTTGTTGGTGGTGGAATCCAACGATCTAGGTGGTTGGAAAGTGGCTTTCAATCTGTTTTTGCTGGCGGTGGTTGTAGTGGTGTTGTTGCAGCGGCGACGGCGGCGATGATTTTCAGGCAGTGGTGTAGTGGTGGTTAGGTTGCGGGGGTGGTTGGCAGTGATTGAAAATACCAAAAACGCGTTTTGAAAATTTTGACTTGATTATAACTGAAAACACTCAAAATGACAAATTTGTCGTTTTATAACTTGTTTTCAAAAGCACATTTTCAAAAATAGGAAAGAGAACCTGTTTTCGCTGTTTTAAAAAATCGAAAATAAAAAACGGCTTGAAAACTATAAAGAGACCATGCCCTAAATTTTCTAAAATTAAGCCCCCGTTTGGTACACATTTTGGGCAGAAAAATATATTTTGTTGATGTGATGGATGAAGAATACGTGGTCGAAAAAGAAGGAAAAGTTATTGACGTGATAGAAAATATTATTTTATTAAAGAATGTGTGATTGAAAATTAGTAGAAAAATGAAAATGAAAATATTAACATGGACCAAACAGAGGCTAAAATAGATAGTAGGGAACCATGAATGAGCATCATTATTTTTTGCCATTCGGAAGAGGAAATCCATATTTTACAAAATTGCTTGCTAATAATTTTTAACTCCCCTCTACAACAGATTAAATTCATCATATATACATGTATTTTAATTCTAATTTGTAGGGGGTGGACATTTTTCCTAGGAATCAAACCGAACCAAATGGAATCGGCCAGTTTCGTTCCATTCCTCTGCTAAATGAGTTGATTTTGGGATAATGCATTGAATCCGTCGATCTGTCTTGTTCTCAATACTGTCTTGAGAGCCAATAATGAATTTGGTTCTCTCGAATTTCTTTTTTTACTTGCACCAAGATGCACTAGATCTTTGAATACTAGATCTCAAAATTATTATCATGTTAAAATTTGATTTTCCATATGCTTCTTCTTCTTCTTCTTCTTCTTCTTCTTCTTTCCTTTAATTGGTAATCAAAATTGAAATCTAAATAATTTTATAAATACTTTACAAATTCACAACTTTAAAGCAACCCTAGGAAAAATATATATTTGTAGTCTAATATTTCATAAGAGTTCAAATTTTTTGTTGTTTCCAAAGTTACTGCCATTAAGAGTCAAGATCACTGAATATTATTAAAGATAACCATGTTATTATTATATTGATTTTCTTAAAAGCTATTCTTCAATCGAAATTTTACCATTTATGCTTTGTTTAATAGTTTATCTCTTTTTTTGCCTTTATAAGTTGATCTTGAGCTTTTAAGTGGATTTTGTTTGTTACATTGTTCAATTGTTTTTATCGTATCGTTAGATTAAAAGAATGACAAGTAATTCGATACTCTATTTTTGTCTATTTTCAATTGACAAGTAGTTTCATGCTTTAATTTTATAATTTTTCAATATAAAGAATCGGACTAGACCGAATCGAACCAATTTGTTCCGTTTCGATTCGATTCTATAGTTAGATACGAAATCAATTGTTTCATTTTTAAGATTCTCATTAATATTGGGTTTGGTTCGATTCCTTTCATAATCGATCAAAACTGTGCCACTTTTACTGATTTGTACAATTGGGAGTTATTGAGAAATAGAGGTTAATGACAGTTGGGAGTTATTGAGTGGTTGAAATTCTTTGGACAGCTAGGAGGGGCACGCGAGGGATAGTGCAATTTGGAACCTTCCCATAATAGTAAGTGTTTTAGGCACACTATAATTTATGAACTTGGCTACAATGTTTACTTGTCCAGTAGAGACACATCGAGAGACCAAAACTTCATTATTAATTTGAGAAAAGAGGACACTGCGCGGTAATTAAAAGTTGCTTATTTTAGCTGGTAACTTAAGATATAATGTTAAAAAGTTCATATCTATTTTCCCTTTTCTTGCATGCAAAAACTCGGTTAACAAGTCTCTTTTCGGTTCTCTCATCCAATCTTAAGAGAAGTAAACTAGAAAATTGTACCATTTATATAACCCGCCCTCGACTCTTTTGAGGTTGTTGGCATTGTCTAATGTTCCATCACGAAGCAAGCTTTTTTTGAATACAACAAATGTGGAAGTGGAACCGATCAAGTCAAAGAGAAAGCAGTTGAACAATTGTATACACCATGGTTCACAAGTAGAATTGGCAACACTGTTGAAAAGGTAATACTTATCAATAAAAAAATTTTAAAAAATCATACACGTTCTCAAGCATCTTTTGGAAGTATTTATAATAAATTACAAATAGATATAAACGAGTAATAGAAAAGTGACTAATACTTACAAGTCTTATTAAATGAGTAGATAAAAATTGATTTGACAAATTATAAACATTAACCATACAATTTAATAAATTTACTTTTAAACATAGTGAGACGAGTGACGTTCAAGATCTGGTAGGATTCGGAAAGAAGGTAACATGATTGCATAAAAGATGAAACTATTATTAAAATATCAATAAAAATGAAATTAATTTGTTTAATTTGTTCTTTTTTGAAGGTCGAGAGTTAATTTGCTACTAAAGCAAGAGACTAGGGACCAATTGAGAAGTTTTCACAAAAAAAACAATTATCAAAAGTACAACATTGTAAGCATAACGTTCCAACATGTAACACCTTCTAAAACCTCACCCAAACCCTAATTCGATCCTCGAACAAACTGCAATTAACAATGGCTTCTCGCTACAGAACGCTCTCCAGACCCGCGGTTAATCTTCTCAAGTCCGCCATTTCAAAGCCTTCATTGAGTCCCGGATCTATCCAATCCTCACGCTCATCTCCATCACTTTTCTCAAGGTTGACACTAAATACATTCCTTTGCAAAGCCTTATTTTATTTTGAATCAAGCTTCAGTTTTGAACATTTTATGTGTTATCTCACATGGTTTTGTTTAAAATGAGTTTCTTGACATTTAAATGTCAGTATCCCGAATTGGGTTTATTTAAAATCCAATAACAATTACGTGGAATTTTTTATTTTTATTTTTTAAAACCGTAAACACGATCCCTCCTCAATTGAATGCCGTGCCGTTTTGTATTCTTAACGCAAGATTCGATTTTGAATTGTAATATTCTGGGTCGAAATGCTAAATATTTAAGATTCTTTTATATTCTTGAAATTTTACTTTTGAATTTTAGGCCATTAGCTCAAATAGGTGCATTCCAGTCTCTACTACCTCTCCACACAGCTGTCTCCTCTGCTCGGCTTACCTCTTGCCTTGGGGCCGACACCAAAGGCTGCCGGTCGCTATCTCAGGGTATGCTCTGCAGTGCCAACCCTGGAGTTTGATAAATTTTATAATGTTTCTGTAAGCATACTACTTTTATCTTTAATAGTTCTTGCCACGTTGGTAGATTTCTGTTTTTCTCTTGTTTTTCTTTTATGGGTAAATTCTTGCGTTCCTTTGTTTACATGTACGTTATGTGGGATTGATACAGGCGATCCTGTTTGGCTGTGCTTAATAATATGTCTCTAGAAAGCAAGTCTATAAAACTAAGTTTTGTTAATCATGTTTCGCAAAAGATGTTTGACTTCTAGTGAGCCATGTTTGTGCTCAGAATGTATTTGATGGGTAATTTCTAATTTACTAAAATGAAACATAGGGAGAGAGAGAGAGAGAAAATTATGGCATGTGGTGACATGTATTTGGAGAGTAAGTAAGTAATTTCCTCATTCCAGAATCCATAATAGAAAAGTTGATCATGTGGATGTTGTACGCTCTTTATTCTGCAATGTCCACAGCGCATCTCTAGTTGCAATTGTGACCTATCTTCGCATCAAGCTCTTGTGGTATATTTTGACTCCTTGTTTTACGGGGTGTCTTTCTTCTTAACACAGAAAGGGACATCGTGCGGCAGTAGTCTGCTCCGCTAGACTACCTTCCGCATTTTCTCGGTCATTTCGGGACGAAACAAAATTTGATTACAAATAAAGGAAAGCTTGAAAAACAATAGAAAGAAACTCGTTCATTGATAATTGAAAGTAAGAAATTACAATTGACGAAAGTAGGAAATTACAAATGGCTAGTGCAGGGAGCAAACACTAGAAAATTTGAAAGATTGTTTGAAAGACTAATACCCCCTATAATAGACTTAGCAACAAAAACCCAACTGCTAGGAGTAGAAGTCTTTTTGCCGAAAAATCATACTAAAATTTTCCTATTTTCTTGCTATTTTATAATTAAAATAAACTATTACATGGAATGGAAATTACAACTCAAAATAGACTAATATTTACAATGTGCGGCCGAAGTTGGGGCAAACTGCGGCTGCAATAGGGTCACGGGGCTTAAGTGAAGATGCGGTCCGTGACACCTTGTCTGTCACGAGTGTTAGTTGGGTGTGGGTGCTCAAAGTGTTGCCTACATTGGTCACCTCACCTGTGCCATGTATGATCCAACACGATAATATTGTTTAAAATTTTTAACATTATAGAAGTTTGGAAACTTGTGCTATAGACTTCAGATATTTGTATCGTCAGACTATCTTTTTTCAAACGAAATGTCTCAGTTTGATGCAAAGCGATCAAAAAGGCGAGATTATAATGTCTTTTCTTTCCTTTTTGGACAATTTGAGGTTTTTAGGTAAAATAATAATTTAGGTGTAAAATGTTGATGCTACATGGTGGAAGGAAAATGGTAATGATGCCAGGAGCTGGCTTTCAAGCATATATCTCTTTGGAAGTTTAGGTTTTGGTTGTAGGTATTCTATTATTTCCGCAGACTATTTTATATTTTAGTTCTTTTAACTCATGTTTTAAACTTTTTTTTTTGTTGAAATTGTAATTTTGGAGTGCAGGGCTGTGATGTAGCCTATCGAGGTCACAAGTTCTCTAGCATTGGTTGAGTTTCAAATCAAAAGCAGTTTCTTAATTAACTTCGTTATTTTCTTTTCTTTTTAGGCACGAGTTCTAATCTAATCATAAAATCCAATAGCCAATTGACATTTATTAATTCGTAAACTTCCGAGCAAGTGACAAATTTGATGCTTCTATGAGCAATTTTACTCAAGTCTTGCAAAACCGAAGCTATTATCTTCTTTCTCTGCTTCCTTCTCCTCCCTTCCACAATCACCAAAGAAAAGTTTGATGTATGCACACTTGGTGCATGTTGGCTACACAACACTCGATATGACTCAACAATATAATAAACAAGATTTTAATTTCTTTTTCTTGGTATCGTCGAAAACTATCCAACTATCTCTACCAAGCATGCAGTCAGAGTTGTTCCATTGTGCTCGTAATTTCATTTTTTCTTGCAATGCATTCATATGTACAATTGATAACCTGCGAATTGTCATGATTATAAGGTTAATTAGAAAAGAGAACTTCCCCCCCACTATTTTTGTGTATGCGATATTTCCATAGGTTATTATTCATTGTATTTTAACATTTAAAACTTTTTTATTTCCTCTTGGGGATGATATGGATTTGGCTTCTTATCTCCTTGTACAAATTTGGACAAGAACCTGAACTCTGGCTTTTGGGGGAATGGGAAACCATTTAAACGTAGTTACTTGCCTTCCTAAGTGCCATCTAGCATTTATTTTCATCTACAGTTGAATTTTGTGCATGTTTGGCTAATTTAAAATTTTAATTATATGTAAATAGGTTAGCTTGAATAAATAATCTTTTGTTTGTTAAAGTTAGAAATAAGTTACTTGTTTTAAGAGTAACTTTTCAGTTCTACCTCACTGTCAAAATAACTAACTTTCTTTTCCCGTGTAGTACCGAAAAGTAACACATCGAAACGTGTTTAGAAGCAATTAAATAAATTTAAAACTTAAAAGTAAGACAAACATTCTTGTTGTACATGTTGACAATGTGTGAGCTCTAATTTTGTGAATGTATGTTTTTGTTGCAGCCACTGATCAGTCATTTTGTAAATGTCTCCCGTTTTTGTTTGTTAATTCTACTCCTGGAAAAAAGATTGTTATGCTACCAGCCTGCTACCTGATTTGTCTATTCGTCACATGTGCAGCTTTAGCACGTTGCATAAGAGTTCTATAAGCTTATTTTAGTATGGTTCTTTACATTTATTTCCCTGCATAATTTTTTGGGAAATTTTTCTCCTTATTAGATTTTTTTATCCGCGTAACATATGAAAATGCTTGGAATTCCCTTAGTGTCATCATCGCTTATGTTTTCTCTGGTTTGCTCAGAACTAGGTCTCTGCGTGCCGCGATGAGAGACTAATTGTTGAAGATGGACGAAGCGATTTGATCAACGATTTAGGACTTCCCGTTTGATTTACGTGATTTTTCCGTTTATCGAAATGAAATAAATGTCCACAATTTTGTAAAACTTACATTGATGAAAACCTTGGATTGGTATTACTTTGTTGTCATCTTGAATAGAGAGATATTTCAGTTCTTGCTTGTTTTCATGAATATTCTTGCAGTACTAATTCAATAATTGAGCATATTTACTGCAAAAATCAATGAAATAGTTTATATTTCAGCTACCCCCTTTAGAGCATGGATCGTCATTGTCAATGACAGATAATCCTCTCGAACTAGCTACTAACTAGTACGCCTATTGAAATTGTTAGAAATCACAGCTTCATTTTCTGCATTCAGCAGATCCTTTTAATTATTTAAAACTTGTTGTCACACACTCGTCAATTTCAAGCAACTTTCACAATTTTCTGCTCCTTTCTCCATTGTAAAATTAACTAAAGCCTTGTTTGATATGAAGAATTTTTCATGGAAGTGGGAAATTATTTTCCATTTTCCACTTTTTAGACTGTTTGATAGGAAAAAAATTTCTATGCAATTGGTTTTCTAACTTATACCTCATTTGACCTCATTTTCCACATTTTCCTTGAATTGGTTTTCACGTGGGTTTGGTGGTTTTCGATTTTCTAGGTAATTTTTTTATTTTTTTTGGCAATTGAAATAAATTATATCTTCAATTGTAACAAATTATATCCCTTTATTGAACAATTTTTATGAAAAACAAAGCCAAACGAATATCAAAAGATTCAAAATTTCAATATTTTTCAAGTGAAAAATTATACTAATCAAACACAATTAATTAACATTCTCAGTAAAAAAAATTCTAAGTAATTCAATTTTTTAGAATTCATTTTCTTTCCACCCAAATTTCATTCTTGCAATCAAACGGACTCTAAATGATTTTTTTCACTTTAAATTTTCGCCATGTATCCATTGTACAGTGATTAAGATTTAGCCAGAAATTAAAATTAAAATTTTAATCTTAGTCAAAGACAATAATTAATTTTTAACGTCATATTTCATAAGACACATAACTTTTTAACCGCATATTTCATTAATTTTTATTAAAATCTACTAAAATATTTATTTTAATCCCCACCAAACATTGACTTATATAAAATCCAAATAACCATATAAATAAATCTAGAAATTGAATGAATTTTTAAGAGTAAAATAACATATAGAACATGGTCCTATTTAAGCAAAGACTGATGATTTAATTAATAATGTTATAATATAATACTTATTTAAAAAAGAGTGGTGGCATCATAGGCATGTGTTTACTGTCAAAATGCTGCACTATAAATTAAAAAATTATTACTACTACACTTATTACAACACAATTAACTGTTAAGACCCTGTTTGGCGTCTATTAATTAAATATCAAATATTAAAGTACGTTCCTTTGGATCAGTGCTGCCTTGGATCGCCCATACAGTACAAAGCTAATGGCATCTTCAAAACTATAATAGCTTTTAATTAATGTAAGTTTCTAATTGAATAATTGCGTTTACTAATACTATCAAATGTTAATTTTTTGTTTAGGCAATGCAAAAGAAAATGAGTGAATTAATCAAAATTTGATCTCTCAATATATGTTTCAACCGAGTTATAAACAATTTATAAATATTCAAATAACTTTTTATTCACACTTTTTGAAAATTCATAAGTATTGTTCACTTATTTATAAATTATTTCTATCTATTTATGCTTCCAAACGTATAGGGTATTTATTTGGTCTCTCTCGTAAATGTTTCAATTATTGAATCATCTCATTTAAAATTTTGAATTTGTTTGAACCCCATTTTTTTTTTTTAAATGAATTTTGCAGTAGTGTTATAATAGAGAATTTGTGGTTAAGAAATAAGTACAAGTTTTGAATTTGCATGTAATATTATTTTATTGAAGAATGTATTGTTGAAATGAGTCAAATCAATGTTCAAAAATACATTTTGATGGTAAAAATGAAATGTGTGATTAAAATTAATTGATAACTTTGACTTAAAATTTTATTTAGATTTTAATCCAAACCAAATAAGGGCCATATGCAGTGTTACATTTTATTGAATCTTACATTAATTTAATAGAATTAAATGGTATTATATAATTTACCTTATCAAATATGTCATATTTTTGTTATAAGTGTTATAAGGACTTCTCAAGCTAGATTATTCGGTATAAAAATCGATCTCGGTATTATATCAAAATTAGAATTTAATCGTGATTTGATTAGTGTAGCAAATTCAATAAATTATTTGCCATATCTTCGAGATGTTTCGAAAAATTAACAAATTTTAGGGTATAAATTATAATTCCAACCCATTATATTTTATTATCTATTTCCCTAGAGCCAAGAATGGGCGGCAGAATTGAATTTTGTACATAACGATATGGGAACAAACCCCAAATGGATTTCATCAAAGGTAGCACAAAACGATGGGGAAAAAATAATAATAAATAAATAAATCACATGAGTAAACAAATTTGCTCACTAATTGGTTCAAGAATTCATAACAAATTTGAAATAAACCGAGACATCGAAACTACAAAATTCAATGAATTAAAACTTACATTTTTTTTTTTGGAAAAGTAACTTTTAATTACACTTAGACGTGCACTAAATCAGTTGTCTAATGTCTGGCCCGTTGAGTTGATTAATCAAGTAATCGTCACCATCAGATGCATCAAACATCATGTTTTGATTGAGAAACTGGAATTCTTGTAGCTCTTTCTGTCTTCGCAGCTCTAAGACCTTGCGGTGCGAATTGGAATGCTTCGTCAGCACAAATGTCGGGCTTGCTGCAGGCCTGTACTCTGGGACAAGACGGCCCGACTTGTACCTCACTCCACATGCATTGCATAGTGTCTTTGGTCCCATTGGACCGGTCCTCCATTGCGGCGTCTTATCCGTTGCGCAATGGAGGCACTTTCGGCTCCTACTGCCTTCCGCAGTGGCTGCATTGTTGGAAACTTCCTTTTTATTGGTTGTGGACTTCACCTTTATTTTGTCCGAGTTCAAGGATGATGACATTGTCGATGGTGTTGGGGACACGGCCGAAAGGCGGGATGCCCAATTTGCAGGGGCACCCCGTGAGCGCTTGCTACGAGCCTTCGCCGGGATTGACAGTTCGGGCCGCAACATGGTGGTGTTACGGGTGGTTTTAGGCTGGAATTGGTATTGGTGAGGTTCTGAAGGTTCATCGAGCCGGGGTTTCGTTCCTTGTATCAACTGTAACTTCTGCAAGTCCTCACTTGAAAATGACTCCTCTCCAAAACTAGAGAGCCACTCCAACTCAGCCAAATCATCATACTGTAAATACAAATATAAAAATGGCAATTCGTATCTATAAAATGGTTGGGAAAAAAATAATTCTAGAATAAATCAAAAGTATTGAAATTGTCCAAATATTTTAAAGATTTTAACCATTAGCAGTAGGAAAATTTATTTGTTTCAATTTTGTTTTCGACACATCTTTAAATGGATAGTTAAGATACTTTCTTTACTTGGACATTTACACAATCTCATTAAAAGAATAAGATTTTAAAGAACGAATAAATTTATTTATTTAAATTTTGTCAAAAAGATAAATTTTACATTATAGAATGCATATAAATATTATTTTAATTAATTGCTGCACGAATATAAATTAATTTACCGGCACGCAAAGTTCACTAGAGAACTGGCCGTCAGCGAAACTCCGGCAACCAATATCTCTGGCGAAATGTGGCTCAATAGTGGTTCTGGAGACAGTGGAAGAGTCGGTAGAGGTTCCGGCCATGGTAGTGGCGTCAAAAGCAGCCTCCAACTCCGCCATCATTCCATCGTCATTCGGGAAGTCTAGGAGATCTTCAACGACGAAATGGTCGTCATTTTTTGAATCGAAAAAGGGTTTTTCAGGTGTGAATTGGTTGTTATAGTAACCTCCTTGGAAGAATTCTGGGGTTTCCATTGAACTGTGTGAAAACTACGGCGGGGTGTGTGGGAAGTTAAGTTTTGGAGGAGATAGATAGAGGTGAAGATGAAGTGAGAAGGGTTTTTAGGTGGACAGCTAAAATATTGGACTTTAATGAGGAAAGCGTTATGGCTTAAAAAAGTAAAGATTGGGGTGTTTTAAAGTATCACTGGTGCATGTTTAGTTATAATTCAAAATCAAAATATACATTTACTTTATTTGGTCTTCTAAAAAGCATAACGTGTGACTACACATAGAGACCAAGTTTCAAGCTTTACGAATATGGGAGTAAAAAACAGTTACTTAATTTTATTATTAATTTAAATACTCGATCATTCTAAAAATTATTTAATAATTAGGATAACACATACCATATATATAAAATTATAAAATATTATATTTGCTTAATACTTCTTACAATTAATTGATATATAAAAGCTAGATTATTTTTCATAATTTCAACTTTCAATTAGACAAGTCCTACTTAACAAATTTATATAAAATTCATACATTTTTTTTTTTAAGTTTTCAACAAAATGATAATTTTCAAAATCTTAATTACATAATATATATAATATCGTAAATTAAATCTTATCTAAATCTTTATCGAGTAAAGTCATTTTTGAATTTCGTATAGATAAAGTCATTTAAATTTTGAAACTAAAGTAAAATTCTTTTTAAAAAAATTAAAAATGTCAATAAACTAAAGCCAAATAAAATATTTTTTTTAAATGGAAAATAAATAATTAATAAAGCGCACCTAAGTGTTAGTAAACGATTAACTGAACGGTTGACCGCTTAATTTATAGCGTTTTACATGTGATTATCGTCTAGGCGCATTTTTTAAAATACTGCCTTTAAGTTACTTTTTTTTATGTTTGACAAGTAAAAAATTTTACTTTACGCACAAAAGGACAAATTATTTTTGATAATTTACATTTGTTTTCATTCTCGAGCAAATGAGAAATGTCTACAAACGATAAAAGACAAATATTTTATGTGTTTTTTCTTAGTCCTACTCACTGTGTGCATTTCGGTGGATACTCTTCGTCAATGAGAGAGGAGTCGACTCAATCCCTGTACAATCACAGTACAACTAGATATAACAAAAGGCCAAGTAGTTGATGTGATTACAAGGCATCCTTGAATGTTGAAAATACATCGTCTTAAAGTCTTAAATGAAAATTGCTTTTGACCGGTGACGAGGGGACGTGTTTGGTGACAAAGATTTTTGTTTTTGTTATAGGCAAAGTTGGAACAACAATTAACGTGAAACTAATATACGACGACATCACGACAACAAATGAAGATTATAATGAACCGATCAAGATTAATCCCATATTAATACCCAATTCCAAAGGTTTGAGTTGACAGATTTTGATACATTGATCTGGACAACACTTTTTCCAATCAACTTTCAAATTCTTACACATAGGAGATGTTAATTAGGATTTATATTTTGTGTGTACAGGTAATTTAATCATTTCATGAAACCCGCCAATTTATATCAACTTACGAGCATTTGACAAGCTATAATTGACGGACAAATTTCAAATTGGGGTCCCACACCCAACAAAAATCAAGAGACACGACCAAGGCAACAAACACTGATCATGCTGGTTATGATTATCCATTTGTACGACAATAATAACTTCAATGTAAAACTTCAATCATGTATAGATTGCTTTCGAGTTAGAATACTGTGGTTACATGTCTTGGTATGTAGTTTGAAAAAATAAAAATAAAAATCACTTCTTTTCTAATTCACAATTCATTTAGGATTTGAACATTACTACACTTTTGTCTTTCATGAAAAATGTCTGTTTTCCACCAAAAGTCCTACTTTAATAAAATGAGCAACGGCAATGTTGCCAACGATATCTGTAAAAATTTTGTGAAGAAAATTCTTGTACGCTTAGAATTATTCTTAAGATTTGGACAAAAATTATGGAGATATTTACGATAATTTTAGAAATATTCCTCATTTTATAAAAAAAAAAATACACAAATTTTACTTATTATAAATTTTCAAATAAGGCATACATTTCATGAGATTTATAACAATTTATAGACACCCCTACCTTTTTAAAAATTACACAAACTTCCCTTATTTTAAGTTTTTGAATAACGCATACTTTCCTAAGCCATACTTCACATGTTAACATATATAATAGTCATAATGCTTAAAATACTTAAAAAATTTCTCACTCGTTAACAATTATATAATACAAATATCATAATAATTTTTTTAAGAAATAAGGCATATGTAGTGTTCGTTTAAACTAAACTTGATCGATCATTCAACGATTTCAATTTCTTTTCAACTCTCTATTAATGCAAAAAGAATAAAACTAGTTATAAATTTACAAATATATGAATATTAAAAAAAATATAATCATATTATTTATCACCTTTGAAGAAGAAAGCATTTCCCTAACAACAATCAACTATCTAAATACTTATTTAAGATGAAATCACAATAGAATCCCTTCATCTTGTTTTCTCAATAAAATAATTCAAATTAATTAAACATTAGAATATTTTTGTTGAATTGAAAATCTAAACAATACATTTTTGTTGATTTAGTTATAAGTGTTAAAAATGTCTTTTAGGTATTGCATTATTGTTAAAGGAGACACGAGATGGAACAGAGATCGTAAAGGTATTTTAAGCGTTACCACCATTATTTATGCTTGCAACTTGAAATAAGAGAGGTTTGTGTAATTTTTAAAAATAGAGGGATGTCTCTGAAATTGTAATAAACCTTAGGGGGTATGTGTATTCAGAATTGTAAATAAAGGAGGTATTTGTAATTTTTGAAAACAGATAGGGTGTCTCCATAATTGTTATAAACTTCAGGAAACTTATGCGTTATTCAAAACTTAACATAAGGAAGTGCATAATTTTTTTTTTAAAAGTGAATGACAGTTTCTGAAATTATTAGACACCTCAAGAGTGGTATCTGTGATTTATTCTTTATTAGAATCGGATAAAAAAATTACTCTCAAATTTTAGATTATAATGTCTTTTCAATGTCTTAATTTTCTCCTTTAGTATTTATTTTTTGGATTATGTTACACAAACATAATCATTTACATAATGGTGTCCATAATGAACACCGACAGTCCCTTATTGGAGGGGTGTCGGGGGCCGTCGGGTGTCGGGGGCCGTCGGGTGTCCATAATTGACACCCCTATATGCTATTTATCTAGAATCCAGATAATCTTAAATTCGTAAGACTTGGCGAAGCAGGTATACGTGTGACACCAATCCCTGTTTTTGTAGACAAGATAAGTTGTTAATGATGTCGTGTTAATGTTGTCATTAATTGACCTCAACGAAATGAATAAATAAATAAATAAAATGGAAGAGAATAATAAATGCCTTGTCCTTTTTGTTTTGTCTTGTCTTGTCACGATACGATTTTTTTCTTATATTTAAGAGTGATTTTCTAAAAATCATATGAGATATTTCAACAAAAGTGGATTCAAAATAATATTATTTCATTTGAAAAGATTCACATCCACTACCCACTTATAAAAATAGTTTATTAACAATTAACACCCGTGGGTCTAAATGTCATGGAAAAACAATTAATTCGTATGTCTATTCCTCGTATTAAGAAATGGTACTAAGAAAATGTTTGGGCTACAATTTTAAATAGTAGTTTTCAAATATGATTGGGATAGTTAATTTAAGTAAAATATTATATATTTATAAAAAATAAATTTTAATTTGTAAAATAAGTAACTTACTTATTTTTATTTCGATCAATAGAAAATTATTTAATTTGGAACCTCCATATTTCTTATAAGTGAACTATTTAAACTTAACTAAACATATGATCCCCTTCGAAAGGAGAAAATGGACCATTGATCAAATTTGTCGTTGCTTACAAGTGTTAAGCAGCTTTTTTCCACTTAACAATTAACATATTCGGTTTAATTAATTAATTAATTAACTAACTAATCCTCTGCATTATCCAACGTGAAATTGTCAGTTGACCATGTGATTGTCAAAGCGATAAGTGGACGGTTGTTAGTACCCCACGTGGCAAGCATCTGATAGGATTATGGCTTTTCATGATGCTTCCTAGTTCCTTCCTTTCAAAGCAAGGAGCACGGGCCACCGAGCATCCTCCTAGGACCAAGTCACGTGACATGGGTAAATGTGCGTTTGGTGTACATTAAAATGAGAGAATACATTTTTTTAAATTGATGTGATGAGAAATATGTTGTTAAAAAAGAAGGAAAAATTATTGATGTGATAGAAAATATTATTTTATTAAAAAATGTGTAATTGAAAATTAGTAGAAGAATGTGAATGAAAATTTTAATGTGTACCAAATAGTGGCTTTTCCTTCTTTTTTCAATCACAAATTCTCCATCAATCTACTATTCCAGAATACATTCTTTCAAAATAATATCGCTCAATCACACCCTAAATAAGGAATTAGTAGTACGATACCGTACTTGATGAAATGTATGATATATTATGNGTTCGTCTAAACCGTAAAGACTAATGTAACGTTTGTTAAGGAAGATAAGATAATACAACTTAATATCGAGATTTTATTTTAATTTATAGTCAACAATCAATTTTAATCATATATTTTATAGATCGTACTATTTTTCAACCGCAAATTTCATTAATTTTTATTAAAATCTACTAAAATTGAATTTTAATATTCACCAAATATGAGCTATGTGTTAGCTAAAAAATCATTTCGTACTTTAATACAAATGTATTGATCAATTGTCATCGGAGCAAGCCCCACAAATATATTGCAATCTATCCAAATAGGTGGGGAGTGGCAAATTGATGGGATTAGAGTTTGGACAAGTAAGGAACAGGTCGAATCAGATCACAATCAACTAGCCCAGTCATTTAATATGCCGAAGGGTTTTGCTTGGGGTACATAATTTTTGTATAAAAAGAGCTACATAACACTGACATGGGCCTCCACCAACTCACATGGTGGGGCCCCATGTGAATGTTATGTACCCCTCTATGTACAAAAATTATGTATATCTAGAATTATTCTATGTCCAGAAAGAAAAATTAATATCCATTTCCATCTGAATAATAATATTAGTTGTGTTTGACATCATTCTACATTGCAGTGGAGCTCACAATATAAAATTTGTTTTCAATTGTATTTTTTTGAAAATATAATGGTATTTATCACCATTAATGTTCATTTTTGTTCTACGTATCATTGAGACCACTATTACATAATCTAACGAACAAAAATGTATCACAACTTATGATGTGGCAAAAATCACCAATTGTGGAGTATGGGCTCTATTGCCATCCAAACTAGTATTGAACACTATTAATCATAGATAATGTTACCGTGCACACATTCAAGGAATGGATATTGCTATCTAGAACCAGTTTAGGTAGCAATGGGCTGATATGTAATTATCCAATAAAATTATAGTGTATTTTGATTCTTGGTATTGATTAAAATCAGATTTTAATTTAAATCAAACAATCAATATTAACCGCATTCTTGAATGTGATGTCATTTTAGTCATTTACATGAAATACATGGGCAATGTTGAAAATGGGCCAAGCCCAATTGCTAAATTTTTTTTGAAGAGAACCATTGCCCAATAACTCAATCTAGGTTCATGCCCAATACCCAAGTCGTGTTACTCTGGACCGTCATATGAAGATTAGATCTACGATTGATGATTTATCTAATTAAATCAGCTGGACCGTCTTTGTGGAGTGTGCTTTTTTCATTCTTGACTTCTGGTTTTGTGAGTAAAAAGGCTTCTGATTTTCTTCTTCGTGATTCTGCTCGTGTGATTTATCTTAAATCCGATTCTTTGTGAATAGATTGAAACCTTCTTGTAGTTAGTGGTCTTAGTGGATATTATCTTTGTGAGTGAGGGTTGTTATCGAGTGGTAGATTGATTTGTTCGATCGAATCTATTATAGTAGCTTCTTGGTATTATTGTCTTAGAATTTGGGTATTTTGTAGCCGTTTTTAGATTGTGCAGACGGGTACAATGAATTGTTTCTGAGCCCATTGTGAATTGATTCAACTGTGTGTTGATTTCTTGTTCGATGTTCTTGGTTAATGTTGACTACTTCCGTTGATACTTGAGACTCCGAACCTTACAAGTGGAATCAAAGAGCTGTTGAGGGTGTGAGGAGTCTTCGATCGAGATTGGTTACTGAAAATTAAGTTTTCTACTCAACATTCATTTATCTCGATTTTACTGTATAAACCCTAATTGTACTTATTTTTCGAATTGGCTACTAATTTGTACTTTGTTTGTGTTTTCTTGTGGAGGATACTACTTCTTTGTGAGCGGATTTGGAGATTGGGCGGTGAGCTAAGTGTTCTGTAGAGTCTCCAATTTTTCCCCTTCTTAGTGCTGGTTCTTTGAACCAGTTTTGGTGATACTTCCTAAACCCGAAATATTTGATTACTATGTTATCTTTTATTTTGAGTATACTTAATTTTCCCCTGATTCCCCCTGAAAATTGTGTCATCTGATTTTAGGATTGAGCCTTGACCTGAGGTCTTGAACCTCAAAGAATCCTGGTGAATCCTAAAAGCCGTGGCTTTTGTTTTTTGTTTTTTTTTATCATTAGATATTAATCAGTTTGATATAGTAGCATTATTCTTTGTGAATTCCTGTGATTGTTTGCCTGCTTAATCTCATTGTTAATCCTCTATTTGATTCACTGAGTCTATTAAACTGCTTATCGTCACCGTTAATTTGTCAGTCACTAGTTAATAGTCTGTTTTCAGTATGATGTTTTCATTCCTGATTTATTTTATACTGTAATTTGTGTTATCTTAAATTGGTTGCTTGAAATATCTGTTTACTCTTCTTTTTCTGTAGAACCGTGACCTCAAAAAAATTTTGTGTTGATTAAAGACTTCAAATAACAATGACAACATTTGAACTTAGAATTTTTAATGAAAAATGAGATTTTTCCATTTGGCAGCAAAAAATGAAAAGGGTCTTAGTTCAACAGAAAGTGGCTAAGGTTATAATTGGTGATTTTTCTTGCTACTATGACTGATGATCAAAAACTTGAATCTGATGAACTTGCTATACTTCTATAATTTTTCATTTATCTGATCAAGTGTTAAGAAAAGTTGGTAAACAAGATAATGCCCAGGCTTTGTGAGAAGAATTATAAAAACAGTATATGTCTAAGAGTATGCCTAATAAACTCTTCCTTTTAGAGATGTTCTGTAACTTTAAGATAGATATATCTAAAAACATAGACGATAATTTTGATACTTTTAATAAATTAGTTCAAGATATCACTAATGCTGGGGATAAAGTTTTCGAGGAATATAAAGTTGGTATCATGTTGAATGATATACCTGATGTATATAAGGATGTAATAAAAGGATGTTAAGTCTGCTATTAAGTATGGTAGAGATACCTTAACTAGCATTTTTTTTTAAAAAAATTCAATTATTTCATTAACATTCATTATTTTTGCGATACAATCTATTCATTGTAATTTTCTATCATTTTATTAGAAAATTTTATGTAGAATATAACATAAAAAAATATTCGAAAATTTTCATCCGAAATAGTCGTATTCCACATAAATTTTCGGATACAAAATTACATGGGATATAATTATTTTGGACGTAAATTTTCAATTGTAAAATTTCTCTCTAACTTTTTTACAAGTTCGATTGGGTCCCCTAACTTTAAACTTCTGCGTCCGCGCCCACTAATAATAGACCCTTTTTTTCTTAAACACAATATAGACCTTTCCTCGTTTGATCAAATAACAGTTTATTTGTTACAACTCTTATTTTTATTTCGATCACAGAACAAGAAACTATTAAAAGGAAAAGTTCTTTAAGTAAAACAGATAGATTCAGAAATAATATATTGAGCACATCTAGTCCCATTTAAAAGTACCCTTTTAGGTGCCTATTTTGGCACGGCCGCCTCCATATTCTTAACCATAATCTTCAACCATACTTCATAATTGCTCACGGTATCTTTCAAACTCCAGCCTTCCACTGGATCCACAGTAAACCGCCACTCTATCCGACATCCGCCACCATTTTCTCCGGCCACCACGGGATCAATCTTCACATTTGCAACGTACGACTTGACTCCAATATTACAATCTAATATCTCATAGCTAAAACTCTTTTCATTATGATCAATGGCTATCAACCTCTCTTTGGTCCAGCTCGAGGAGGCACCATCTACGGCCGGCACAGGTAAATCACCGCAGTAGCGGATGCACCCGGCCTCGCCGTTGTTGCCGTGGATGCCCTCGCAAGTGGTGTTGCCGGGAAACCATTTGTGAACGCTAAAAAAATCTTTCCAAAAAGGCCATATTTGGTCTGCGTTTGTATTTTCTAGGATTGTTGAAACTGTACCTTCCCACTTCTTTTGTTCCGCCATTTTGGTGAGTGATGCAAATGGAGCTTGCTACTGAGTATAAATAATAGCTACTGCCTTAAATAATTAATTAAGTTTAACATGAATGATAGGATATATAAGCAATTAATTAATGTGTGATTCTCTTAAGGTAGCGTGACATTCTTGACTAAAGACTTTTTTCTTGATATTATTTTTACAAATTGATGGGTTAAATAGTCATGTTTGGCCACTACTTTTTAAAATTTATTTTTCTCCAAATTCATTTTAAATCATATATTTTATGAAATATACAATTTTTAACCATATATTTCATCTATTTATATAAAAATATAAAATTCTGAATTTTAATAAAACCAGACAGGAAAATAGGTACAATTTTAATTGAATTTTTATATTCGACGGAGCGTACAAAGTGGATCTAGAGAGTTTGGAAAATGGGTTGAGTTGTTCTTGTTTGAAAAAAGAAATTCTGAGTCTTTATTTAAACAAATATTTTTTGAGATCAATAGTCAAAGTTGGCATGCAAATATTTTTAAGTCGTAGTTGGAATGCCCAGAGAAATTGAGTGTGTTTTATTAAAAATATTGGTCAAACTTGGCATGCAAAAATAATAAATCACGAGACTAGATAGGGCGTATAAAAGCTTGGGTAGCGTCACACGCTAGGGATGCATTTCTTTCATCATATTGGACCAATAAAAATTAATTTAGTCCAGTCGTGTTTTCATTGATTAAATTAATTTGGTCAAATTCTACTACATATACTATGTCGATCGCAAAAAATGTTGGTCCTAGAATATAATTTCGAACACAAAAACTATAAATTGCAGAAAGTAAAATGAACATGAAGAATTTTTCTTCCTGAAGGGCCGGATGTTCAGCCAAATGCCTAATCATCCGTTGAGCATCTACAAAATAGATATAGCTCTAGTTTCACTAGACCAAGAAAAGTTACAAATATATGAAGAAATGAGATGTTTTCTCTTGCCTCAGATCACACGGATACGATACACAATCTCACCAACTATACATCAAGTATAATATCTGAAATATTACTCAGATTACAGATATTGAATAACAATCACTATGAACACACAAAATGACAGAGAGAATAGATAAAATCCTACAACTCGCATATTTCCTCTCACACAAAACAGTAACCATCGAATGAAACCCAAAAAGGAGCTTTTAATACACGAGTCCAAAAGTCACAGATCAACGGCTGAGAGATGGCCAAATGTATGGCAAGATCATAAGATCAAGAAGTGAAGAGGCGTGTAATATGGAAACACGATTTCAGTAAATGGGTTTCAAACCAGAAGCTTTGCATAGACCCAAATACAAACAGAACTGGGCCAAGAATTGTGAGGCAGTCCATGAAACTTAACATAAAATAATCTTTAATATACGTTAAGGATAGATAGTAATCACTAATAGCAACACAAAAATTGAATCCATGAAGTGGTTCAGTCAAAACATGGTATTTACCTGCTACAAGCGAAATGGAAGAAGAGATTTAGTAAAATGGAATAGAAGACCAGATCTGGACCATCCAAATGCATGGTTGTTGCCATGGTGATGGAAATAGGCCGTGATTGATTGTAGGGTGGTCAAGGGCAGAGCCAAAAATGAATGTTAAAAACTTAATGTACGAATAAAATTTACATATAATAAGAAAAATCGTAATATAACATTACATATTACAGTTGTACCCGACGATATTTTACAATATAAAATTTATCTATACTAGAATCTAGATCTAAATTTATACTAAATTCTCGTTTAATATTTAATATTAAACAATCAGCAAGAAAAGTAAGATAACGAGTAGGAATGAGTTGGAGGAATGGGCACAGTAGGAATTGAAGTGCCCTCAAATTTGTTACTTTTTGAAAAGAAAGATAACAAGTGTCTTCATTTCTTGACAAAAAAAATCGATCTTCTTCCATATTACATCTAAAAATATAAAAACCAAAATGCTTCAATATCCCATATACATAAATTGATAATCATCAAATCCATCAAGCATAATTGCACAGGAAATAGCTTTGTTTTAATATTTACTTACCAGACACCAATAGTCTTCTTTGTTTAATTGCAAAATTCTCAATTGGCAATTGCAAAATGAAAAGCTAACATTTCCACTTTCCCAGAATCCCAATAAGCAACTCACCATGGCACGATGAAAACTAACATTCCGCGGATGCTTTGCACACCATTTCGGGATTTCCCAAAATAAATACAATTTAAATGTGATGCTTATGCTTTGCAAAATTACCATTTACCAGGAAGAAACTTACAATTTATCGTTTACAAAATGCTATGGAATGTGAAATTTCATCCAAAAAGAAACTCCTCAAACCCAGTGGCGGACCCAGAATTTCGAGTGAGCCAGGGCGACCGTTAATCATTGACCGCACCATCTGTCAACTCCTCAAACAACACGACATACCCCTTTAGAACACACATATTAAAAAAAAAAACTTCTTCAAATGGGAATAGATCCTGTGACACAAGCTTCTGACTTGATCTTCTTCATCTCTCTACAATTCTAAACTCATCGTCATTAATGAGTTTTTTAAGACTGATTGGAATACAAAATCTTGTAGATCCTCAACTCCTTAGGTTAACCCATCTTTTATCCCCACCCAATTCTAAAGCCAAAACCAAACCCAAAACCAAAACCAAAACCAAAACTGATACTTTCTACCACAAAACAATGCTCAAGAATTTTTCACTACTGAATATTTTCACAATGTACAAGCATATGTATCATTTTATTCCAAGAAACTAAGCCCAAGTCTAATGAAATTATAAAAAATAGAATCATCAATTAAATACAAATGAACTAAAGTTGGTTCAATTAGAAAATGACTAACAGGCCACAGCAATTTCTCAAAAGGAATTGGCAACATGACAATTTCCATAAAATGTGATGCTTATGCTTTGCACGATTACCATTTATCAGTAAGAAACTTACAATTTATCGTTTACAAAATGCTATGGAATGTGAAATTTCATCCAAAAATAAACTCGTCAAACCTTAACTAGTTCAATTCTTTGTTGCTAAACATGAAAACACCTACACTTTATAATAGTTGTGGTCGGTGGTCCCGCGGTCGCACGGTCGATGGCTCATGAATGGGTGAAAAGTTTTAGGGTTTAAAGACGGGAATTATTTATGGTTTTCAAATATTGAAGAAAAAGAGTTGTTTAAATTAAATAAGTTTGTTTTAAAAATTGGGCCTAAAACTAATAAATAATTCGGCCAAAAATTAAAAGAAAAAGGGAAAATTACATAATTCCTGGCTTCTCAAGATCATGGTGCAAAAATCAGATGGTAATGTTTTTTATTCAAAATTCAGGTATTAATTTAACTATTAAAATATATAACTCATCTCATCTCAATCCAATTTCAAACCCTAAAATTCAAATTCATTTGACTCCATCTTCTCTCTTCACTCTCTCCACTTAACCCACACTTGTGGCGCCGGTGCCCACTACCGGAGACCACCACCCGCTGCCAGAGACCACCGTCGAACTCACAGCGACGATCGTTCACCGGCTCTCCCTAATTTATTTTACCCTCTTTTTACCCTTCATTCTTTCTCTCTTTATCCCTTCTGTCTCTCAATCTTCTCCCTCACTCATGAGTAGTCGCTGTCGTCGGAGACCACATTGTCATAGTGATGACTGCGCTCCAAGTGCCACTGTGCAGATACCGCGAAGACCGCCTTCGTTCACAGTGACGACCTCATTCCTTCACAGCAGCGACCACCTTCGTTCGCGATGCTGCAGTCCTTCGGCGCCTACTGGTGCTGGCATGGGGAGGGGGTTTGAGGTTTTTTTTTCTCTTTTTCTGATCTGAGGAGGTTGTGGTGAATCGTTGATATGGGTGGTGGTATCGTGGAGTAGTGGTGGCGACGACGATTTGGGGATTGTTTGGTAGGTGGCGATTTTTGTGTGGTTGTGTTGGTGGATATGTTGACGGTGGTGCTGGTGGATGGTGGTGGTACTGGCGACTGTCACAAGGTGAGGGTGGTAACAAGTTGCGGTGCCGGAGTCACCTCCGAATGCCGCTACAATGCTCATGTTGATGTGATACCAATGCTGTGC
>CAIGRB010107659.1:0-20220 GCA_903798255.1 Fraxinus quadrangulata
AACCGGATGTTCGGTAAATGAACTACATGTCTGATACTACCGAAAATTAAAACCTAGTTTCATGAACCAGAGATCATTTTCCTCTCCTTCTCCACTTTTCTGTCATTTCTCTTCCTAAATCTCGTCCCTCACCTTTATTCTCTCCACTCAAATCATTAAGAAACCCACTACTTCTACCATCAAATCCTTTCCAAAATTTCAAATTTCATCCATTACATTCCATTTTCCCCTAAATCCGAAAACCTAGAATTTAAAATATTTTTTTCTCGAGATCTTTCTATTTTTTACAATGTCGGGGTCTAGAAGAACGGGGAAAAGACTCAAAAGCACAGTGAGGCGATCTCCTCAACCATCATCCGATGGGGAATTTGATATAGAGCCCGAGATGCCGGTCGACCCATTCGAAAAATCTTCCATTTTAATAGGTAAAAATGTTGATTTTGCCGACTTTACTATTGAAGTACCTGCATTTCATATTGAAAAATATTTTGAAACCATTGGGTGGGTGTCGGTAGCTACTCTAGAAGAACATGCATATCCTCACCTTATGAAAGAATTTTATAAAAATATAGTTATTTGACCTCGTTCGAATGAGATTTCATGTTTACTAAAAATTGTTCGTATCACCGACAACAAAGATCTCATTCGTGAAATTCTTGAGCTTTAGCCGTGTGACACTCAAATTTTTCTTCGTAAAACTCATCCTACTTTTGAAGGGTATGATCCTTTCAAGGCATGTCGTTGGGTCACTCTAAAGGATTTTGAAAATATCACAAAAATTAGTGCAAATCAACTAACACTTTCATGTAAAGTTTTACAAAATATTATTGCACATGTCATTATTCCTTGAAAGGGTCATCGGGACGAAGTAAACTTTTTTGATCTTTTTATCCTCGATTCTTTTCTTATTGGGTGAAAACTAGATTTTCCAACTATTGCATTAAGTCTCATGAAACTTGTGCATTCCACACGTCATCTTAAAGCTTTGTCTTACGGAATGCTTCTTCTCAAAAATTTTAAACATTTTGACATTCTACTACACGATGAAACTTTTGTTAAACTTCACCCTACCGACACTATCAACACTCAAAACCTTAAGCAAATGAAAATAGTAAAAAAAACACGATCAATGGGTGGCACACACAAAAGGGTTCGACCCTACCTCTGGTCCATTGACTCTACCTTTTGAAGGTGACGAGGATGATGATGCTAATGATATACCACAAGTCCCATACCCACCTCATGATGTTCCTGCCTGTAGTGCTCCTCGCTCTTCATCTGGTGGATTCACATTTATCGAAGATCACTACAACCTCATCAATGGTCGTATTGATTCTCTTACATCTTTAGTGGATGGACTTGGCAGGATGTTTTGGAAGTTATAAGTCTAACAGGACACTATTCGGGCCTAACAGGGTGCCATCCAAGTACAACAAGCGGATATGCAGGCTCAGCAGAACGCCTTCTACGCTCACTTCTATGCACTTTTTCCTCTCCGCCTTCTCCGGAGCCGTAGATTTTTGTTGTTGTTGCTAGTATAGATTGTCTGTATGTTTTTATGACTTATCTCCAATCTTTACGTTATGGCTTATTTTTGTTTTAAACATTATTGTCTATGGTTATCTTCTTTTATGATTAATCCTATGGTTATTATCATTGTTTTGCCTTATGCTTTTTTTTTTTTATGCCAAAAGGGAGAATGCAAAGTGAGATGATTATGCATAATTCATTTTTGATAATATACTTAGAGTATATGAAAAAGGGAGAAAGAGAGAAACTCATACTTTGAATACATGGTTATCAATTTGTAAAAGAAAGGGGGAATACAAATTACATGATAAATAATTAATCCTATTCTGTAAATAATCTTGTTTGTCGTAATCAAAAAGGGAAATTGTTTTACCTATGGTTGATTTCGAGTTTTGATTATAACAAATTATTCTTATCTCTAACATTTATAAACGAGTCTTCATTGTTACATGTTGTGAACCTGATGGAAATCGAGCATTCACAATCAAGTTTGGAAATCGAGCACTTATGTCAAAACAATCAGAGACAAATCAAGCATCGCGCCAAATTCAAAATCGAGCAACAAATTGTGCACTCACGCCAAAACAATCAAAGACATTAGACATAGATTATTTGAATCCATATGTAAAGGTAAAACACTTTAATTCTTAGCAATGAATAACTACTAGCTCGTAAGTCATTTTTATGCACGAGATAAACTTTTCACAAAAACGCTTGCATAGAAAATTATTTTTGATATAACAAAAATCTCCACTTGACTTTCTTATTACCAATAATACACTTTTTGAAAAGATAAGTGAGAATGTTCCTTAAGTATGCACCCTTACAAAAATAATCAAGAGTAAACCGAAGATGTCTGCTCTAGCGGACGTCTGGTTTGGCGGATGCTCGGTAAGTCTAGCGGACGTCCGGTGGCCCAACGGTCAAATTTTTAACCGTTTTGATTTCTAACGCTCAATGGCAAGTTTAGTCGTCTGGTACAGTGGCAAATGTCAGGTAGGGGTCGTCCGATTGGGCAAACTTTTTGACTACTCTAAATACAATTTCACTTTACATTCAAAAATATTTTTTTAAGAGCATTCAGTGAGATTCTTTTGAGCAAAATTGCATTGATTTCTCATATCATTTATTATTAAATCATTTTGGTCTTGAAAAACGTTTGATCAAATTAACTCTTGAAATATTCTACACATCAAAGTTTTTCACACCTAATACTTGAGCTTCATTCATTGTTATCTATTAATGTGTTAGCCTATTTCTCTCTTGATATTTAATTGTGATCATATCATTTATTAAGAGAGAAGTTTTAATTTGTAAATTTAATTCTGTTTAAACTTGTGGGTCGTGTTGGGGTCCCGTAAAGCTCAACGTTGTATAAGGATCGGTTCTCCTTGCTTGTAAGTCACCAAAAGCTTTGTAAAGGATTGAATTGCACCACAAGTCAATCAACATAGTGAAATTGGCCTTGCTCGTACCGGAGAGTTTGGTAACGGAGGGCGTAGATTATTGCGTTGGATCGAACCTCCATAATTATATCATTTGAATTCTCTATCCCTCTTTACTTATTGCTTTCATATTCGTGCTTACTATTTGAATTAATCTATCTAGTTATCATGTGCTTGATTTAAGGTTAATTTTTCGAAAAAGTTTTAAAAATCAATTCACCCCTCTTGGTTAGCTATTCTTGGGCTATCATGGTGTCCAAAGGGCACTCATATTGATCTTATTGGTTGTTCGGATGTTGATTGGGCCAGTTGCATTATAGATCATAAAAGCACTAGTGGAACTTGTGATTTTCTAGGATTTGCACTTGTGTCATGGTTCAGTATGAAACAAAACTCCGTTGCATTATCTATCGCCGAAGCTAAGTTTTTCTCAGCCTCTAGTTTTTGTGCACAGACATTATGGATGAAACAAACTCTTAGTGATTATCAATTATCATTCGATCATATACCTATCGTTTGTGACAACACTAGTACCATAAATTTATCAAGAAATCCTATCTTGCACTCTCGAACCAAGCATTTTGAGATTAGACATTACTTCCTAAGAGATCATACACAAAAACAGGATATTGTATTGGAATTTACTAATACGGAAAATCAATTGGCCAATATTTTCACTAAACCTCTAGCACTTGATTGTTTCTTACATATTCGAAGAGGATTAGGGATTATTGATGAGTTCGAAATATATGGCTAAATTAAATTCATACTATACATTCTTACTTAATTTTTTATGTTTGATTGAGTATGTTTCAAAAAAAAAAATGAAAGAAAAAAGAAAAGAGCTCCGATTGACCGGACTGTCAGGATTCCACTTGATTTTATCTCTTCCATCTCTCATTTTTCACTGAATTCTCTCACTATCCTTCTTCTTCTCCATAGATCTACCTCCAAATTCGCCATATCCTCCATTAATCTTCAAGATCTCACCAAAATTTCAAAAACCCATCACTTTTTCTCTTCAAAAATCTTAGAATCCCTATTTTTCTTCCACTAAAAATTTAGTTTCACTCACCTTGATGGTCGACCGCCTTCTAAATTTTGCTTCTTCTATTTTTTTATCATGCCAAGGGTCAAAATACCAGGAAAGAAACCAAGGAGGGAAATGCTGCTAACTTCTTCATCAAAGGACAAAATCGAGGTGCCAAAAAATCATTTTGATAAATCACCCATCCTTATAGGTAAGACCATAGATTTTGCGGATTTTACTCTTCAAGCACCTGTATTTCATGTGGAAGAATTCTTTTTAAGCATGGATTGGGTCTCAGTTGCATCTATGGAAGAATATGCATCTCCTAAGCTTATGAAAGATTTTTACAAAAATATGATTTATACTCTTCGTACGGGTAGCATTTCTTGTTTTCTAAAAGGAAAAATGATTACAATTACCAAAACCCTTGTACATTCTCTTCTTGAGCTAGAAGAATGTGCGAATCAAGTGTTTTGTCATATGGCTCATCCAACCTATGACGATTATAATCCTATCATTGCATGTCGTAGAGTGACCGAAAATTTTTTTGAACATCCAATAAAACTTAGTTCAAACCAACTTACTTTACCTTGTAAAGTTTTACACATTATCATTGCCCACGTTATTCTTCCTAGGAAATGTCATCTTGATAAAGTTACTCATTTCGACGTATTCCTTCTTGATTCTTTTTTAGTTAGGCAAAAATTGGATTTTCCAACAATTTTCATTTGTCACATGAAAATAGTCCACTCCGCTACTTGCATCAAGGTTTTACCTTTCGGCATGCTTCTTACTAAATTTTTTAAACACTTTGAAATCCCTCTAAATGATGAGGTCTTCATTTCACTTCGTCCCACTGACGTTATCAATACTCATACTCTTAAACTCATGAAAATTGTTAAGGAGTATGGACAATAGGTGGCCTATACTAAAGGATTTGATCCGGACTCGGGACCTTCGACTTTACCTTTTGAAGAAAATGAAGATGACATCGAAAGTGATCATCAGGATGACATATCGTAGGTTCCTAGTCCTCCTTATGACATCCCAAGATCGAGTGCTCCTCCACCATTTGGCAGTTTTACTTTTACCAAGAATCACTACAATCTTCTCAATGGGTACATCGATTCACTTACATCCTCCATCAACGGGCTTGGCCGAATGCTTTACCGTATACAAGTTCAACAAGATGCAATACTACCTCAACAAGTGGCAATGCAGGCTCAGTACGATGCTTTTTATGCTTACTACAATGCTCAATAGGAGGCAATGTAGGCTCAACAAAATGTCTTTTATGCTCGATTCGATGTACTCTTTCCACCACCGCCTCATCTGGAGTCTTAGATGTGAGTTTATCCATATGTATTTTAGTCCTTATGCTGATCTAACTTCTTTGTACAATTTCCTTTCGTAAACTTATGTTGACCTGTGTATACGGTATCCTATATTTTGCATTTTTCGACTTCATGTGCTTACTTAAGGGAGAACACTTATATTGTTTCCTATGGTTCTATTTTACTCTTAAATGCTATAACTTTTTGCTTATGAAAAAGGGGGGAAATGTATATGATGCGAATCCCGTAGCAACGATGACTACGAAACCCACAACAAGATTGATGTGGAACCCAAAAATGCCAATTAATAACCTGGTTTTGGACTTGAACCCAACAAATGAACCAAAAAACCCAATGATACCGTAGATGCATTGAACCCCTTGATTATACAATGAAGAACCCATGATCCGATATTTTGAACACCACAAGAATTAGATCTTGATAAGTTCGTTTTGTGGTTCAATTGAAGAACAAGGAATAAGCAATAACCTCTCAATGATTAATTGTCAAAAGTCCTTACAATATTTTATAACTCAGTATTTATATTAAAATCCTAAAGTAACCTATAAAGCACGAAATATAATCCCAAATATACTAAAAGATATCAAAATTACGGAATCTTAAACAAAATAGAAAAATTCGGAAAATTCACGAAAAACTGATTTTCGGATTCGGACGTCTACTAGGCGAATCGGACGTCCGGTAGCCTGAACTACACGGCCGCATAGGCTCCTGTCTTGCGGTCGCATACATAGAAGCTCCACTTTGGCCTCTATTGGTTTCGGTAAATGTTTATGCGACCGCATAGGTGGGACAACTATGCGGCATAGTTTTCCATGTTGGACTCCCCTTCCATTGCCTTCAACATGTTGATCCATCCCGACTCCGGCCTCGATCCCAACATAGAACTAGCTCCATTCGTCATTATAAATGCCATATCTTCAACTGTAACTTGAACAGACAATGCCATCGCCTCTTTCACTCACTTAGCCCTCGATCGAGTCATCGGCTCCTTGTCAACTATCAATGGATCATTTCCCAAACTTGTCCTTGTTGAAACGGTACCTTGGATCACATCATCCCCTCCCTCTTCGAAAGGATTCGTCCTCGAATCTGCACCTGCATCAAACAGAGAGAGATCAGCAACATTAAATGTAGCTGAAACATTATACTCACCTGGGAGATCTACTTTGTATACATTGTCATTGATCTTCTCCATGACTTGGAATGGACCACTTCCACGTGGTTACAACTTAGACTTTCTCTGCTCCAGAAAACGCTCTTTTCTAAAATGCACCCAAATCCAATCTCCTAGTTCAAATGTCATGTGCCTTCTTCTTTTGTTTGTTTTTGTTGTAATGAGCCTATTCTTCTCTTCAATTTGCATCCTAACCTTCTCATGTAGTAACTTTACCTATTCAAATTTTCGTTTACGATCCAAGCTACCTCGTTCATTGATAGGCAAAGGCAACAAATCCAAAGGTGTTATTAGATTAAACCCAAAAATAATCTCAAATGGAAAAAACGAAATAGTAGAGTGTACAACTCGATTATAAGCGAATTTAATAAAAGGTAAACACTCCTCCCAACTTTTCAAGCTCTTATTGATTACCGTACGAAGTAATTGAGTCATGGTTCTATTAATTGCTTTAGTTTGTTCATTGATTCGTTGATGACAAGTAGTAGAAAACAATAATTTAATGTCTAACTTATTCCACAAAATATGCCAAAAATGACTAAAAAAACTTAACATCTCGGTCTGACACTATGCTCCTAGGGACCCCATACAAACGTATTATCTCCCTAAAGAACAAATAGGCAATATTGGTAGCATTATCAATTTTGTGGCATGGTATAAAATGCATCATTTTACTAAACATATCCACCGCAACAAATATGGAATCTCGATACTTTCTTGTCTTAGATAAACCCAACACAAAATTCATTGAAATATCCACTCAAAGTTCACTAGGCACAGGCAAAGGAGTANCCACCCAAGGTTCACTAGGTACAGACAAAAGAGTATACAAACCATGAGGTAAAACCTTAGACTTAGCCTTTTCAGAAGTTATGCATTTCCTACAGACTCGTTCTACATCACTTCTCATTTTAGGCCAATAAAAATGTTTCCCCAACATGTCTAAAGTCTTTTGCACCCCAAAATGACCCATTAAACCCTCACTGTGTGCTTCCTTTACCAACAATTCATGTATAGAACAATTTGGAATACACAACTTATTTTCTCCAAAAAAATACCTGTTATGCTTATAAAACTTATCGATAGCCCCCTTATTGCATGATTCATAGATATCAAAGAAATCAAGATCACTTACATACATGCTTTTAATGTGTTCAAAGCCAAGTAACCATGCACTTAAAGAATTTAGAAGCACATACCTTCGAGACAACGCATCCACAACCACATTGTCCCTACCTTGTTTATACCAGATGACGTAGGAAAATAACTTTATAAATTCCATCCACCTCGTGTGCCTTTTGTTCAACTTACGTTGACCCCACAAGTGTTTCACCGATTCGTGATCAGTGTGTATCACGAACTCCTTAGGCCATAAGTAGTACTGCCAAGTTTTCAATGCCCAAACAAGTGAGTACAACTTCTTGTCATATGTAGGATAGTTCAAAGCAACCCCACTCAGCTTTTCACTGAAATAAGCTATAGGCATATGATCCTGCATCAAGACTACTCCAATACCTATTCCTGATGCATCAGACTCAATCTCGAATGCTTTGTCAAAGTTAGGTAAAATCAAAACACGTGCCTTACATAATCTATTCTTAATAGTATTAAATGCATACTCTTGGGCATTACCCAAATGAAAACCTATGCTCTTCTTGATAATTTCAGTGAGTGGTGTGGTGATTGTGCTAAAATCCTTTACAAACCGCCTATAAAAACTAGCCAATCCATGGAAACTCCTAACTTTAGTTATGCTCTTAAGTGTTTGCCAATCTTTAATAGCTTTAATTTTCTCATCATCCACTTTTACCTCATTGGCACCAACCACAAATCCTAGAAAGACAATATTTTCTAGGCAAAAATGCACGTTTCTTAAAATTAGCATACAATTGTTCTTTCCTTAGAACTACAACTACACAATTTAAATGTTCCAAATGCTCATCTAGGGTTTTGATATAGATTAAGATTTCATCGAAATAAACTAAAACAAATTTTTTTCTATACGGATGAGCAGTAGAGATTTTTTTTGTTTAACACAAGCTTATACTACCAACTAGGAAAGCACGGATCCAGGAATTGAAAATGAAGAACAACTCAAGAACATGAAGAAACTTAGAAAGAAAAATGGAGACGACTCAACAAGGAAAGCACGGATCCGATATTTTGAACGCCACAAGAATTAGATCTTGATAAGTTTGTTTTGTTGTTCAATTGAAGAACAAGGAATAAGCAATAACCTCTCATGATTAATTGTCAAAAGTCCTTACAATGTTTATGACTCAGTATTTATAGTAAAACCCTAAAGTAACCTATAAAGCACGAAATATAATCCCAAATATACTAAAAGATATCAAAATTATGGAATCCTTAACAAAATAGGAAAATTCAAAAATATTCACGAAAAACGAATTTCTGGATCCGGACGTCAGGTAGCTTGAACAATGCGGCCGCATAGGCATCTATCTTGCGGTCGCATAGAAGCTCCACTTTGGCCTCTGCTGGTTTCGGTAAATGCCTATGCGACCGCATAGGTGGGCCGTATAGTTGTCCATGTTGGACTCCCCTTCCGTTGCCTTCAACACGTTGATCCATCCCGACTCCGGCCTCGACCCCAACATAGAACTTGCTCCATTTGTTGTTATGAACGCCATACCTTCAACCGTAATTTGAACAAGCAGTGACATCGCCTCTTTCACTCGCTTTGCCCTCGATCTAGTCATTGGCCCATTGTCAACTATCAGTGAATCCTTCCCCGAACTTGTCCTTATTGCAACGGTACCTTGGATCACATCAGTATAAGATGATATGCTTGATGAAAATATGATGATCAAAAATGCTAATGATATGCTTAATGAAAATATGATAATTGAAAATGCTTGCCTTCATAAAACATATGTTTTTAAAGTGTTTGGCTATTGGTTTGTAAAAGATTGGGAGAACACATGCATCACATGCAAAATTTAAGATTTATATTCCTTATCAATTGTTCAATATTACTTTGTAAATCATCTTGTTTGTCATAATCAAAAATGGGAAAATTGCTGACATGTGGTTGATTTAAAACCTTAAAGTTTTGATTATGACAAACAAGTCTTGTTTACTAAGAAGTTAAATTTAAGTGATTATAGTCTTTCAACGTATACGATGGAAAATTGATCAAAGGTCGCCAAAAGATCAAAAGCTATCATCACAAATCAGGACTTATGAAGGAAGTCAAGATCGAAGTCATGTTCAAGATCTTAAGAGCCAAATATCGGAGCAAGATCAAATACTTGATCTCTTAGATAAAATTTAAAGGTACTAACACTTTGATGTATGTCAATGAATGCGTAAGCTCAAAACCCTACATGTATTAAAAATAATTTTGTGCATTAAAAGTCATTCGTACACAATGATTTGATCAAATGTAAAAATGATTTTTTTTAAAATGATATTTGGACTTGTGAAACACTTTTTATATTGAAAAACTAGTTAAAAATACTCTTCAAAAGTCCATGCTTTTCAAAATCTTCAAATCAGAATAAACGGAGGCAAAACATGGAAAAGGCCAAACTACCTAGCGGCCAACCGGTCGATAGAGGCGGTCAATCGGCGAGTAGAGGCAGTCGATTGAAAATTCTCAATGGTCCAAAATTTGACCGTTCTGACCTCTAATTATTCTATACAAATGCCTATGTTGGTCATCCGGACAAGGCGCATTCATTCGAACTTCCAGATTTTTTTTTAGGATTTGAACTATATAAATACCTCTACTTCTTGCATTCAAAAATGATTTTTGAAAAATATAAATTGAGAATTACTTGAGCAAAACTCTTTGAGCTTACATCTTTTTAATTCTTCAATTATTTACTTTGAAAACTTTAGATTGATTGAATCAACTTTTGAAAATCATCTTTTCCATTAAAGTTCTCTCATCTAACACTTGAGCTTCATTCATTGCTATTTATTAAAGTGTTAGCTTATTTCTCTCTTGGTACTTAATTGTGATCGTATCATTTATTAAGAGAGAAATTTCAATTTGTAAAATCAATTTTCTTTAAACTTGTGGGTCCTGTTGAGGTCTCGTAAAGCTCAATGCTATATGAGGATCGGTGCTCCTTGTTTGCAAGTCACCGAAAGCTTTGTAAAGTGTTTTATTACACTACAAGTCAACTAACATAGTGAAATTGGCCTTGATCTTGTCGGAGAGCTTGGTAACGAAGGACGTAGATCATTGCGTTGGATCGAACCTCCATAGTTTTGCCGTTTGCATTCTCTATCCCTCTTTACTTATTTTTTTTCATATTCGTGCTTATTATTTGATTTAATATATCTAGTTATTTCGTGATTGACTTTAGATTAAGTTTTCGAAAAAGTTTAAAAAAAAAACCAATTTAGCGTCATTTTGGTTAGCTATTCTTAGGCTATCATTATAAAGAGGATTGCGATCACGTTTATCAAATAATGGATGATCTAGCATACACCAGTACATTATGGCGACCGAGAGATCAGGTGGAAAGAGAGCTGGTGGATGGATGAGGTTGACACGTTGATAGTTATTTCAAGAAAACTAGCACAACTAAATAAAAAGGTAAATGGTTGGACCACCAATTAAAGAGTGAAGGCAATTCAAGCTATTGGGCCGAGATGTAACCATTATGGAGAAAATCATGAAAGTATGGATTGTAATGTGGGTAGTCCATTTATACAGCCAGTTGAAGATGTGAATTACATGTAAGCATGGCAAAAAAATATGTTCAACCCGATACCCATGGGGCACGAGGCGAGGGTCATCACCCGAAGCGGGTACGGGAAATATAGTCCCCGCCCCGCTACCCGCCATGTTTAAAATTAATTTCAAATTTAAGTTTTTTACCGAAAAAAATAATAAATTTATCATCATTTTAAAGAGACCATAAGTTATTTTTAACAAATTAGTAAAAAAGTAATAATATTTACTAACTAAAGATATAAAAAAATAAAAACAAAAAACAAAAAAAAAATAAACAAAAAATAAAAGAAAAAAATAAATGAGGCAGGAGACCTGCCCCGCCTCGATCCCACCCATCCCGCTTTAATCGGGAATAGGGATGGGACAAGGTAATAAAAATACTCGATGTGACAGGGGTGTGAATGGCCGACCCGTCTCATACTCGCTCTGTTACTATCCCTAAGTACATGCAAGACTATGAGATGCAGCAAAACAATCCATATCCCAATACATACAATCCAGGTCGAAAAAATCATCCCAATTTTTCTTGGAGCAATAATTAGACATCTCAAAGTGCAACATATCAAAATGCACCACCAAGTTTTCAGCAGACAGAAAAGAAGCCTTTTTGGGAAGAAACGTTGAGGCAAATGGTAGCATCATCAACTGAAGCATTCACCAAAATAGCTTAAGAATCAACTAAATTTATGCCACAAACTGAAAAAAAAAAATCAGATTCAATAGGCTGCCATACATCACTTGGAAAATCAACTGGGACAAATTGCCAAAGCAATTTCAGAGACAACCAGGGACCATGACAAGTGACACTAAGATAAATCTCAAACAGCAAGTAATAACGATAAATGTTGTGNTAGCATACACCAGTACATTATGGCGACCGAGAGATCAGGTGGAAAGAGAGCTGGTGGATGGATGAGGTTGACACGTTGATAGTTATTTCAAGAAAACTAGCACAACTAAATAAAAAGGTAAATGGTTGGACCACCAATTAAAGAGTGAAGGCAATTCAAGCTATTGGGCCGAGATGTAACCATTATGGAGAAAATCATGAAAGTATGGATTGTAATGTGGGTAGTCCATTTATACAGCCAGTTGAAGATGTGAATTACATGTAAGCATGGCAAAAAAATATGTTCAACCCGATACCCATGGGGCACGAGGCGAGGGTCATCACCCGAAGCGGGTACGGGAAATATAGTCCCCGCCCCGCTACCCGCCATGTTTAAAATTAATTTCAAATTTAAGTTTTTTACCGAAAAAAATAATAAATTTATCATCATTTTAAAGAGACCATAAGTTATTTTTAACAAATTAGTAAAAAAGTAATAATATTTACTAACTAAAGATATAAAAAAATAAAAACAAAAAACAAAAAAAAAATAAACAAAAAATAAAAGAAAAAAATAAATGAGGCAGGAGACCTGCCCCGCCTCGATCCCACCCATCCCGCTTTAATCGGGAATAGGGATGGGACAAGGTAATAAAAATACTCGATGTGACAGGGGTGTGAATGGCCGACCCGTCTCATACTCGCTCTGTTACTATCCCTAAGTACATGCAAGACTATGAGATGCAGCAAAACAATCCATATCCCAATACATACAATCCAGGTCGAAAAAATCATCCCAATTTTTCTTGGAGCAATAATTAGACATCTCAAAGTGCAACATATCAAAATGCACCACCAAGTTTTCAGCAGACAGAAAAGAAGCCTTTTTGGGAAGAAACGTTGAGGCAAATGGTAGCATCATCAACTGAAGCATTCACCAAAATAGCTTAAGAATCAACTAAATTTATGCCACAAACTGAAAAAAAAAAATCAGATTCAATAGGCTGCCATACATCACTTGGAAAATCAACTGGGACAAATTGCCAAAGCAATTTCAGAGACAACCAGGGACCATGACAAGTGACACTAAGATAAATCTCAAACAGCAAGTAATAACGATAAATGTTGTGAAACATGAGGTCAATACTCCACCAATCAAATTTGCTTCACTTACATGAGAGTGTGTACCACCTATCATATTCCCTCAAAGGCTTCAAAAAAGACTTTAAGGGGAAACAATTTAGGCAATTACTGAATGCAAGGAAGTGCAACTTCCAGAAATCACGGTTAAGAAATAGGTGGTAGTGAATGAAAAGGCACATTCCGTTCAACAAAAATAATTCTTGATCAAAATTCAAATAGTCCACATGTTAAGGCAATCATTCCTATCAAAACAGATTTACCTTATATCCCATTTCCTCGGAGATTGTAGAAAGAAAGCTTGAAGAACAGTTCGCAAAGGTTTTGTACATATTTAGGAAGCTTCATATCAACATCCCGTTAATTGAAGACATGTCTCATACACCAAGCTATGCAAAATTTTTGAAGGAGATCTTGTCAAAGAAAAGAAAGCTCACTAAATTTGAGATGATCAAGTTAAATGAGGAGTGCAGTGCAATCTTGCAAAACAAATTACTTCCTAAACTAAAAGATCTAGGGAGTCTCAGTTGGTTATGTGATTCTGAAGTAAGTATAAATTTAATGCATTTTTCTGTCTACATGAATTTAGGTTTGGAAGATGTGAACGACACAACTATCTCTCTTCAACTGGCAGATAGTTCAATCAAATACCCTCAAGGGGTGGTTGGGAACTTGCTCATTAAGTGGGCAAGTTCATATTCCTAGTAGACTTCGTTGTCCTAGACATAGAATAAACATGGGATGCATCATCAATTATCTTGGGATAATCTTTTCTATCAACAAGTTGGGCTATCATGGACTTTGAAGCAAGAAAATTAACCTTAAGAGTGGATGATGAGCAAGAGAAGTTCAAAATCTATACAAGTGTCAAGAACCCATCTCAAGAAGAAAATAGCAAAAAGGTTAAGGAAGAAGAAATGAATGAATATTAAAAGTGCAACATAAAAAGGGCCTGGTGGAACAATAAGGAACCTCAAAGATGAAAATGAAGCTCTTCAAGCATGGAGAATAAAAAAAAGGGGGCTGACATTGTTGAACATTGTGATTAAAGATTTGCTGGTGAAGTCCACTTTGAACCACCATAATTATCACCTCTACAAATGAATCGCTCATTGGGAGGCAACCTAATTTCTTATCATTTTATTTATTATGCTTTACGTATTTGCATTGCATATAGTTTGATAGGTTGCATCAATTTTAAGCATGTTTTGTTTCAATAAAAGGGTCATCATATCTACATTTAACCTAGACGGAAAAAAATTCCTTTGAGTCAAAAATAATAAAAATAAATAAAAATTGGCACATATTTCAAGACTCCAGAGACTTAAAAAAATTAGTTATCATATACACGACATTCCAGCTTTTATACTACTTTTTGACACTTATATTTATTTTCTTTCATCTTCTACAGGTAGATGGATATTAATCAAGAGATAGCTTAGCGAGTTGTGGAATGGAATGAACTGATCCAACAAGCTACCACGAATATCAGACAGAAAAAATCGGGGAGTAGATTCTTCCTTTCTTGCTCACCTCTTATGTTGTTAGATTATACTTTAAGACATTGTGAACAATGTCTAATTTAATTTTGGGGGTGGAAAAATATTGAATTTTTTAGTTTATTATTCTCGTGTGATTTTTGTTTTTATTGCTTATTATAAAAGAATTTTTTTTTCAAAAATTAGAAAATAAAAGATTTTCTTGTTCATTGTGTGTTTATGAGGGTTAGGTAGCATTTTCGGCAACGATAAATATATTTGGAATTATGTGTTGATTTATGAATTGTATATAAGTTAAATGCTGGATTAATTGATTCTTATCCATGTAAAACTTGATACTATTTGTGAACATGAATTAAGTTTAACATTATAAGGTAACGAGTTGATTCATATGTTTGATATGTTGAAATATTTGAATTTAGATGCAAAACAAAAAAAATTACAACATTATACAACCCTTAAACCAAATTTAGCATAATTTGGAGAGGGGGTGTGATTGAAATGTTACAAGAAGGTATCGATATGAATAGGAATTATATGTCTGTAAGTTCTTGTGTGGATTGTCTAAAGCTTACAAAATAAAAATTAGATGAAAATCTTAAATTAATAGTCGATTTTGAGAATGAGTATTTAATAAGGGGCATTGCACTAATCGTTGCATAAAAAAAGAGTTATCTCGTTGTGAAATGTTTCTTTGTAGTCTAGATCACTCGAGTGATTATGTCTGCAAGGATATTTAAAACTTGGTACCCTATGGTAATCTAATTTGGGAGTTATCGATCGAAAGCTCGTTACAAAGGTCATTTAGAAAACTTAATGGAGAGAAGTTCGCACATAAAAAAAATCAAATCTAAAAAAAAAAAACAGGTGCATGAAAGAGAAGACAGTTATTTAGCACTACATGCCTTGGTTAAACCCCAAACTCGTATTTGAGAAAATTAAATCTTTGATAAGGGATTATTAGTCCAATTGAGTCTTGGAGGTTGAAAAAAAAAATGGAGAGTATTTATTTGTTTTATTGACTTGCAATTAGTGAGATCCATCTAAACTAGAGATGGTGAAGAGTTAAAATAATGATTCAACATTAGATTACGCCTAGGAAAAAGAGTAAAAAGAACAAGTTCGGGGTATGTGTGAATCTTGTGAGAGATGAAATGAAAAATTTGACTATCGGTGGTCAAAAATTGAAACAACTTGTGAATTCATAATATTTTACTTAATTCTTCACATACACATAATAGTTTTGCATTGAAAAATAGATATTGATTTTGGACATGTGACCTTAAAGCTATCTATAGATTTAATATCATAATTTCAATCCTAAGACAAAATGGTAGGTTATCTAGCCAAAACTTTTGCATATTTGTGTGCTTGTTCTAAGTTAGGTTATGGTTTTATTTGATGACAAAACTTATTTGGGCCTTAAAATAGTAATATTTCGTAGTTCTTTTGATGAAATATAACTCAATTTATTGTATATTTTGTTTAATATATGAAACTCGATGATTGAAAGTGAATTGGAAGAAATAAGAAAAAAATAGTGAAATCGAAAGTATAATTGCAACATTTCAATAGTTGTTTCGAACCACAAAATGAAGAATGAAGGCGCTTTGAGTTCAACTGGAAGCAATTAGAAGCTAAATGACAGAAATTGTAAGAGAAAAGGACTTAAAAGAATCAAGAATCAAATTCGGGGACAAAAATGTAAAGTTTAAAAGATGTTATAACTGGGCGACTACCCAGTTATAAAGTTGGCAATCCGGCTTGAGAAATAAGAAACAGTGGCTAAAAATATTGCTTGGGCGAGTACCTACTTCCTAATGAGCAACTGCCCATGCTAAATCTAACAAACGCAACCTGTTTTCTTTTTCTTCCAAAATTATACATTGCATGATTTTAAACCTAATTTCACCTCTATAAATATAATATACTTCTCAATTTATCAATTGTGAGAATTATATGAGAGGATTGAAAAGCAATTGTGAGAATTATACAATTGAAGATTAAACCTTGGTTTTTGGGCAAAGAAGAGAATGCGCAAGTGGAGATTCATAAAGAAACCGCTGAACAAATTCAAGATTTCAAGACTTTTTTTCATCTTCTCAATTTATCAAAAATTCGGATAATGTTTTTCCGGTTAAACATGTTTGCTTGTAGTTTTGCAATGCTAGGCTAAATTTTCAATTATCTAGATATAGATGGACCCTTATTATGAATTTTTTAATATAAATTAAATATTTTGACGTCTAATGTGCATGAGTTCTTGGATGATTGCTACTGTGTTTAATGTTTTCAATTGCTTGATCACTAATAGGATTGATTTGTGAACTTTATTGATTTAGAGAGAAACGATAAAATAGAAAGTACTTTATAAAATCATTCTAAAATCTGATAGGGAATACAGATATACCACTATATTTTGCATGATTTCTATAGACGTTCTAGCTTTTCAATGAATGCTTTCATATTCGCATCTTTCATAGAGATATATGAGGGTCACATGAATGGATATATTTAATTGATATCGAGAGATGCTTTTAATTAAGTTAGGAACATTGATCAACAAGAATGTGCACATGTTCTCATGTTATTAATTTGCATTGACACGGATAAATAAATGGGATTTTTACGAAAGCTCCATAAATTTCTCATTAGATTTGTTAGTTTAATTAGTTAATTAGTATAAACTATTCAAACAAAATTTGTTATTCGATTAGTGTTAGAATTGATTAATCTTATATTGAATACATAGTCGTAGTGGGAATGACACTTTATTTATCACTTTACTACTTGTTCGGGATACCTTACACTTTCGGTAAATCAAACATATCAGCATGGTAGATCATACAACTACAAGTTCTCCATTAGCATCCAAGTATGCTTATCAGACTCAAGAGGTAGGTTATGTACAGAACCTACAGAGGTAGCGGAACAATCCTTACTCCAATACCTTTAACCCAGGTTGAAGCAAGCATCCTAACTTCTCATAGGTCAATAATCAGGGTCAAAGATGTTAGATTTAGAGCAACCCATGAGGATTTTAGCAACAATAAGAGAAGAAGTCATCATTGGAAGAATTAGTGGCTCAGTTCATTACCAAAAGCGAGACTAGTTTTCAAAACCAGCGGGCTATTCTTCAAAACTAGCAGGCTACAATTAAAAAATTATAAACTTGGGTGGGGGGCAGATAGCAGCTGCATTTTCTAACAACACAAGGTGTGCCAAGCTACAGAAAAGAACCATGGGAATAGGTATTAGCCGTTGAAGCTATGGACAATACAATTATAGAGACACCATCAATCAAACCTGCTATCCCTATTTGAACTTATGTGCCACCTATTCCATTCTCTCAAAGGCTGTGTAAATAGCCCAAAGAGGAACAAATTTAGGCTATCACAATAAGAATTGAAGTTCGACCGCTAGAAATTACATTGAAAAAGAAAGGGATTGAGCAGAATTAGGTACCCACCACAGTGGAGAAACAAGTGAGTCAGTCTAAAGAATCAGCAAAAGTTAATCAAGAAGCAGCTAGTCCACATGTTAAGGCAACCATTCCTATCAATAAACACACACATCTAGTCCTATTCCTTTAAATGTTGCAGAACAATAAGATGGACAAACAATTCAAAATATTCTTGGATGCACTTGGATAACTTCACATCAACATTCATTTTATTGATGCCATACTACAAATTCCTAATTATGCTAAATTTTTGAAAGAAATGTTAACCAAGAAGAGAAAGCTCAAGTAGATGAAAAGTAACGTTTTCAAAAGAGTGAAATTCAATCATACAACATAGCTCCTTCCTAAATTAAAAAATGTAAGGAGTTTCACCGTACCTTGATTTTTAGGAAATCCACATGATTTAGATACTTTAATTAATTCTAGAACAAGTATTAGTTTGATGCCACTATCCTCTATAGGAAATTAGGATTGGATTATCAAAAAGAAGCATCGATAATCCTACAGCTGGCTGGTTGACATGATACTGAAGCATCCTTATGGGATGGCAGAGGATATGCTCATCATTTCTTTCCAGCTGATTTCATTGTCCTTGATATAGATGCACAACACATGCCATTAATTTTGTGGAGACTATTCTTAACAACTGTACGAAAATTAATGAATTTTGAAAAAAAAGTGAATTAATAACAGGCTTCATCATGAATGATTCACTTAAGCAATCACCTAACATTGATGAGTGTAAAAGGATAGACCATTGAGAAAGCTACAAAAACAAGAATGAATGAGGTAGAATCGTTAGACGGGACAACAATGCAAATCTTGTAATCTGGAGACTAAAAATGAGATAAAGAATCACCACCAGTGCATCCGATGCAAGGCTAAAGACTCTATTCAAGCCACCAAGAATAGCCAAAACATCAAAGTCAAGCTAATAACTATAAATAAACATTTATTGGGAGACAACCCAACTTGTTTCCCTTTTATTTATTTTGTTATTTAAATAATATAGTAATTTTTTTTCTTTAGTAATATAGGGTATCTTCATCCCCGTATTTCTCTTTAGGTTGAGTTTGGGCTAACTATAAATTGTTCCTTATGAATAATCTCTATTTATTTTGATGGAACACAACACATGAACACACTAGACAAGAAAAAAGATATAACAAGTGATCCAATACTTTCATACCAGCCCATCTACCCTTTGCAGATTTATATCAGGGGTGTACTTAGTTTCTTTCTTTGCTCTTAATTTTTGTATATTACTTGGGGTGAAAAGACATCGAGTTTTATCTATCTAGACTGTTTCGCGTGCTTGTTCGCATGCAAAAAAAGAAAGAAAGAAAGAAAAGAAAAAAAAAATCCTCAAATTTGAAAAGAATAATAATTTATTTTCAACTTTATTATTGCTTTTGTAAGCTTATGTAGGTTAGATAAATTTGCCTACTATGATTCATATATTTGGAACAATGTATTAGGCTATGAATTGTGGAAAAATTGCATGTTGGGGTTGATTTATACTTATTCATGTAACATTTGTCATTTTCTACGCATGCAATTTATGTTTTGCATCATAAAAGATTAATTTGATTTAAAATTTGAATAGGTTGAAAATAAATAATGGAACTTAGATGCTACATCGAAACAATCACTAAACTATAAATCCGTCAACCAAATCAAAGATAGTTATGGTGGTTGAACTGTTATATGGAGACATAAAGATGAATGTGAATTCTATGTGTGTTAAGTTTTTTTGTAGATCATTTAAGATCAATAAGATGAAAATTAGGAGAAAAATCTTAAGTTAAGATCGATTTTTGAGAATAGGTATTTAATGAGAGGTATTACACTAATAATTACATAAAAAATGTATTATTCTGAAACTTCTCTTCATAGCTTTTATGACTAAAGTGATTAAATCTGCAAGAATATCTAAAACCTAGTGTCTATAGTCATCTAACTTGGGAGTTATCGGCCAAAAGCTCATAGCAAGAGTCATTTAGAAAGGTTAAGGAGAGAAGTCCGAACATAAGATGTGAAA
>CAIGRB010107659.1:33048-54513 GCA_903798255.1 Fraxinus quadrangulata
GAAAGGAAAGAAGAAGACCAGAGTAAGACAAGCAGAGGAAGAAGGAAATGCGGCCAACGATTTCCCTAAAATTCAAATCCAGGATAGAAATAACCTTTTACGCTTTTGTTTTCTATTATAACCTAGAGATGGAACTTGGAAAAGGTTGTGAATGATTATCGTGAAAAAATCTACCACCACCTCTAGGTTATAATAGAATGTTTCTAGGGAAGGTAAACAGTTTCTATGAATGAGCAGGATGCTTTAGCTTATATAGAGACGCTATTTGCTGCATTTTTACTACAAAGTTTTACAGTATGCTGGTCCTTACTTTTCTTTAGCTTTGGATTTATACAGAACTTGTAATCTTGGATAGAAAATCCACCTGTAGAAGTACTGCTGCTTTGTAAGATTTTTTTGGTTATGAATTATATTTGCGTTTTGATACTTCATAACTCGTTTTCCATTTTCCGTACAATTAATGTTATGGATCTAAAGGGAGAAATATTCGTTTTCCATTTTCCTCCTCTTGTTCTTGATTGTTAACTAGCTACTGCTTTTTTCAAGTTCTGTCACTTTTTTTTGAGTTTCGGTCACTTTTTATAGTGTTTGTCACTATTTTCTATTACTTTTTTTTATTTTTTGGTCACTTTTTTTTACTAACAAAATCATTTTTTTATAAAAGTGAGATTAAGTCACACTGTCACTTACTTAATTTTATAAAGTGGTATTTTGTCACTTTTTCTAGTTTTTTGTCACCTTTTAAGTTTTTGTCACTTTTTAAAAAGATAAAAAAAATAATAATATGTTATATTTTCCTAACATAATCAGCATGTGGATTGGCCTAGACGTACTGATTATTTCAAGATCATGATTACTGGTGCTGCGCAAATGGATTGTGCTATTTTGGTATTTCTCACTTTTTTAAGTTTGTATCACTTTTTGAGTGTGTGTCAATTTTTTTAGTTTTGTCACTTTTTTTGAGTTTGTGTCACTTTTTTTTATAAAAAGTAAAAAAGTGACAATTTTTATTAAAAATGACATTGTGTCACTTTTTCATTTTACACAGTATTTTTTACTTCCTAAAAACCTTTTATATGATTTTTCCAAATATCCATAATTTTAAGGATATTTTTGTAAGTACCCGAATAAACAATTAGGGTTCTAGTTTTTCATTATTACAATCACAATTACATTACAACAAAATCTTATGTTACAATATCATGATAATTTTGCTAGNTAAAAACCTTTTATATGATTTTTCCAAATATCCATAATTTTAAGGATATTTTTGTAAGTACCCGAATAAACAATTAGGGTTCTAGTTTTTCATTATTACAATCACAATTACATTACAACAAAATCTTATGTTACAATATCATGATAATTTTGCTAGCAGAAGAAAGAGATACCCTAATATCTCATTCTTGTTCTTTTGTGTAGATTATCATTGGAGGTTGTACAATTGGGCAGCTGTAGTATGGAAAGATAGTTGTAGATTAAGATTTAAAAAGATGAGCAAAGATCGTGATTGTTTGTGATCAAGATTCTCAAATGAATTTAAAGAATTTGCTAAAAGTATAATTCTAATTACGATTTATATCTAATCACAAAGACGATCCTTGTAAAGAATTGAAAAATATTTTAAATTTCTCTGTGCACAAGTATAAGTGAATTCTCAACAGAGCATGCTCAACAAGCCTTGATTCCAATCAATCTATGCAAATCGTCTTGGCAGCTGTCGAACAAAATGCTTTGAGCATATCTCAAGCTAATCGAGTCCCTCGATCATTTTGGTAGCAGCCAAGTGATAACCCTCAATCATTATCTATCCCTACGACCATCTTAGTAGCTTCCAATTGATATGCCTTAATATTAGTTGAGCTTCTCTCAAGCTTCAATAGCAATTGAGCCAACAATTGCCTTTGTAACAACTAAGCGAAATGTATCAATAGCAGTCGATAGGAGTCAAGCTATTTACCCTTATCTTAATTGAGTCAATAGCAGTGGTTAGGTATCTATTTACCCTTATCTTAATTGAGACAATGTGGCAAATTGGCAAGCGAAATACCTTAACAATAAAATGTAAATTTATCTAAAACTACTAAGCAAGCTAATGATGGCCTATTCTAAGATATTTAGATGCAATGTCTTGAAAAGAAATTGACAATTGCTGAATACAAGTCTAGATTCAATCAATTACCATATGCTCATATTCCAAGATTAAAAAAAAAAAAATTTCTACGGACATCAATCGACCTAGTCGAGCCATATGTCTAGACACAAGTAGAAAACAATCAAATATGTATACTAGGGATATATGATATTTGTAATACTCACAAAACAATGAGAAGAACCACCACAAAAAGAATAGTAAAAGGTAGATGCCTCATGCACTTTTTTTATAAAAAAAAAGCCCCCTTCTTCAATAGAGCAATAATACCTCCATTTTCCAAAAAAAAAGTTATGTTATTTAGATGACCAATTGTTTTACATAACAAAAGAGACTAGAAGGTGGCCAAGAAGAATAAGTCATATACATGAAACAATGAAATTCCAAGTGGATGATCTTGCTCAAGGTTGCCATCTCTTTAAACACCAGTTGTGCCAATGCCATCGTCTTTTTTGACATACTTGTCAGAGTCTTCCTCCATGATAAATACAGAGAACTCGCTTCTCAATCGAGCCTTAACTTTTTCATAGCCCATCTACATTCCCTTAATACCGTACCAGTACTTGAACACATCGATCTTTGTAGTTCTCGATGGTATTGACGGTGTAGGTCTCGAGTTGAACTTTAAGATTTACAAGTTCTCTATCCACCTCTACTTTCTTCCTTTCAACATTCGCCACTATTTTTTTCGTAGCTCTTACAAATATCGGACATTGTCTAGAAGGATGAAGCTAACTCTCGCTATTTGTTTTCAAATTCTTGAGCGAAAATGTAATTTTCTACATGCTAATGAGTTGAAACAAAGGAAAGAAAGCCTCGATGAGCACTAGTTCGATGGGAATAAAGATTCTTACATATGATAATTACAAGCAATCTTTCCTTCCAATTCTCTGCCATCAGCCATGTTAAATAGACTTTTAGGATTTTTCAAAACGATAGTCAACAAACTCTTCATCAACACACATGGATATAAACTTGATGTCCTTATTAGAACTCATAGAAGGATGAAAGAAAAGCTCATTATTCTCCAAAGGCGGACTTCTAGATGCTCCACTGGGCACCTAACCAATCTTACAATCGACATTGGTGTGTGAGCAATTATTACATCCTCTAATATAACATTCTGATAAATGTACTTTATATACTTATTGGGCCTTAAATAATGGCATTTCATAGATTTTTGATTGAAATATTAACTAATTTGTTATTTATTGTGTTTAATAGGTAAAACTCGTGATTTGATGAAGAATTGAAAAAAAAAACTAAAAATAGAGAAGAATAGTGAAATCCAAAGTGTGGGGGCTAAAGTGAAAATATCAAAAGTTGTGATGGACCTTATGATGAAGATTTAAGAGTGTTAGGTGTCAATTGGACATAAAAGAAGTCAAAGGAATGAGATATAGTCAAAATATTATCAAATATTAATTTCCAGCCGAAAGAGTTATGCTCCGAATTTTCAGTCTCAAATTGAGACCCATTTTTGGCATAGTAAATATTCGAATTCGAAAAATGATATTTCTAAAAATATTATAGCAATTTGAATTAGCTTTAAAATTCGTCTTGAATCACCTCAATCAAATTTCGGTAGAGAAAATTATGACAAAAATACTGAAGGTTGCCCACCAGATAGACGAAGGTGCGCGCCCTCGACCTCAGGTGAGGTGTGTGCCTCAACCAAAAAAGGGGCACTGTCGTGCGCATGCCTTAGTATAAAAATGGAAAAAAATCAATATTCCATATCTTTATTTTTGAAACAATTCAATACAATCACCTCGATATTCCAAAAAAGGGGCACTGTCATGCGCATGCCTTAGTATAAAAATGGAAAAAAATCAATATTCCATATCTTTATTTTTGAAACAATTCAATACAATCACCTCGATATTCCAAAAAAGGGGCACTGTCATGCGCATGCCTTAGTATAAAAATGGAAAAAAATCAATATTCCATATCTTTATTTTTGAAACAATTCAATACAATCACCTCGATATTCCAAAAAAGGGGCACTGTCATGCGCATGCCTTAGTATAAAAATGGAAAAAAATCAATATTCCATATCTTTATTTTTGAAACAATTCAATACAATCTTTTGGCCTAATTTAAATATCAAAACTCAACCAGAACATGAGGATCCTCCATTTGACCTAAATTTCATCTTATTCTACATATTTTGGAAGCAAAGAACAAGTTTATGCATCAACTCAAGGTGAATCGTACAAAAAGTTCAAAGATTCATAGCCCAATTTCAAGATTTGAGCCAAAAAAATGGATTTCTCATACTTTTTCCACCTCTTTTATTTCTAGGTGATATTTTTTCAGTTACTCTTGTGTAATTTAATTATAAGATGTTAGGCTAAGTTATCATTGTATTGGATGGATGATGAACCCTATTAGTTGTTTTTAATTCAAGACTCGTTAATTTAGCAATTTCTTGAGTTTCTTTGTTATTTATGCATCTACATTGTGTTGTTTGAATGCTCGATCACTATTTAGATAACTTATTGCCCATTTGTAGTATTGAAAAGTTCACAATAGGTAGACCGCTACATATTTGACACAAGGATAGTATTAGAAATAATATGTATGTCATGTGTAATAGAGTGAAATAATCCTATTATTAAATGCATGTTTTCATATGAATTCGGACTGAAAATAAGATAGGATTGTGTTAAGCACAGACCCGATATTTCTTGGAAAAGGATATTAAATAAAGCTGGATTATTGATTTCCATTAACAATAAGAAAATAATACTACTTTTTGTGGGTCGAGAATTGGAAATAACGCTAACAGAGGGATTCAGAAATTTAATATATTCATTACATATTTGCTAAAAACCACTCTTAATTTCTTTCTTAATTAAAATTAGATTAGAAAATCACAACAAATCTATTTTGATGTTACTCTTTATCGAACTTGATAATAACTAGTAGATCGAAATTAAACGGTATTCCTCGTGAGACGATAACTCTAAACTCACTTTATCTATTACTTGTCAACGATCCCATACGTTTGTGGGATTTTACCAAATAAGTTTTTGGCATCGTTGTCGTGGAATAACAGTTTTAATTTTAGTTTCTTAGTTTATATTAGATTAGATATTTTTTTATTTTTCTTTTCTCTTTTAGGTTATTCATTATACTACCTGAATTCGTTGTGTTTCACTTGTTTCAGGTTGTCATCAGCTTATGCAAGATTATGATGAGATCGATCTAGCTCTACTAGGCCTCGTGATTGAAAGAACATTCAAATAGCTTAGAAGAGAATGAAGCATGTGTAATGGCTAAGAATTAAAATCAAAATTAAAATTATATTTAGGATTCAGTTCAACAACCACCACCAACTCCACAGATACCTATTGCCAACAAGGGTTTAATACTAGTAGGAGATTATGTGAAACTAATGTGTGAAACCATGCTACCTCTTATCATTTATTTGCCCTTCAGATAAGCTAACTTCCACATCAGATAAGATGTCATCAATCTCTTTCGGAATCATCATGACATCAAAATTTTCGAGAAAGATACAGAAAATCCACACGTACATATACAAGCTTTTTGGATGTTATGTGAAGTCATTAGCTATGAGGGGATGTCATTAGATGTCTTTCGGATGTGCTTATTGCCTCATACCTTGAAGGAGGGCAAAAAAGCATAGCTCTACTCATTACCTCCCAGGAGCATCTTATCTTGGAATGATATGGTGCAAAAGTTCACAATGAAGTTCTTCCCACCATCTCGAGTCCATCAAATTCGGAATGAAGTTCATACTTTCAAACAAAGGGATCTTGAGACATATCCTAAGGCATGGGAGAGGTTTAAGAATGCGTTTAGTAAATGTCCAAACATTAACATTCCTAAGCAAGCGCAAGTGTATATTTTCTACTATGGACTCTACCACGAATTTCACAACATGACAGATGCTTCAGCGGACGGCTCAATTATGACAATGCAGGCTGATGATGAATTTGAACTTTATGGGAAGATTGGTAAAAATCAAGCTAATTGGCTGACCGATAGGGACTTTCCCAAAAAAAGCAGCAATTATGCATAGCATAGATGCGGTGAAAGATTAGCAATACAGATGGAGGCAATAATGAAGAAACTTGACAATCTATCTCAATTTGTTAACATGGTACATAAACCAACATCAGTCTGTACAGGTTGTGGGATAGATCATATTACTACTAGTTTCCCTCTAACTTCCACTCACATGGGTCGAGCCTACTGAGGTCAGTTATGCACAGAATTTCTAGAGGCAACAGAATAACCTTTACCACCTGGTTTGCGCAAACATTTGAACTTCTTGTGGGTGAATAATGAGGGTTAAGGATATCAAATGAAGAACAATCTACCAGAAACTCAGCAACAAGAGAAGATGCCATCCTTGGAGGATCTACTTATTAAGTACATCACCAAGACTAAGATTGCAATCCAGAATTAGCAAACCTCTATACAAAAATTAGATAATCAGGTGGGGTAGATTGTAGCTACATTGTCCAATAGATCACAGGATACCCTGCCCAGTGATATAGAGAAGAAACCACGGGAGTAAGAATTAATAGTTGAAGTGGTTAATTATGTAGTTATTGACCTACCATAAAAAAATCCTACTACTCTTGTCAAAGTTTATATGCCATCGATCTTATTCCCTAAAAAGTTGCAAAGGCTGCCAAAAAATGAGCATGTTCAGGTTATCACAACTATAGGTGGTGTTCAGTTGCCAAAGATGAGTGCAAGGAAGAAAGAGACTAAGAGTGATCAGGTACCTACCACGAGCGAGAAACTAGTAGAGTAGTCTGAAGAATCAATAGAGAAGGAGCAACAAAAGCTTTTAGATAGTTCACAACCATTCTTACCAATTCACCCACACCTCTAGTCCCGTTTCCTCAAAGGTTGCAAAACACTAAGTCAAAAAGGTAGCTCCAGAATTCCTAGAAATCTTAAACAAGCTGCATGTCGAATTTCCTTTCATTGATGCAATCCTTCAAATCCTAAACTATTCCAAGTTTTTGAAGGACATATTGACAAAGAAGGGGAAGCTGCCCGAACATGAAACAATGGCCTTAACTAAAGAGTGCAGCGCAATGATACAACATAGGTTCCCACCTAGGACCCAGAGAGTTTCAATCTACATAGGTTCCCACCTAGGAAATTTAAAAATATTAACGCATATTAACGCTTTAATTGATTCTGGAACAAGCATAAATTTGATTAATTTGTCTCTTTATAGAAAACTACGATTGGGAGATCCGGTGCATCTTCAATAATCCTACATTTGGCAGACAAAACATCAAAGCACTCCTATAGTATAGTGGAAGATATCTTCATCAAGGATGGAGACTTTATTTTTCCAGCAGATTTAATAATTCTAGATATAGAAGAAGCACATCTTATGCCAGTGATTTTAGGAAGACAATTCATATCAACTAGTCGTGCTTTGCTGGATTTTGATACAAATGAACTAATTTTGAATGTGTAAGATAAGTAGTAGAACTTCACCATGGATAATCCATTCAGGCAACCATCCTATTTTGAGAATTTTTGGAAGGTGAAAATAGAAGAAAATGGTGATTATGCAAGTCATCGCTGCAAAAAGGGTGTAAGAAGATTGGTTGGAACACAAAAGGATAAATCTAGGAACTATCAGCCATGGAGAGTAAAGGACGTGGCTACAAATTCCCTTTTTAGGCCTCCATGAGTAGAAAAAACAAGAAATCAAGCTAAAAAACTATAAATAAGCGCTTATTGGGAGGCAACCTATTTTTCTTTCCCTTCTCTTTATTTTGCCTTTTAGATTTAGGATAGGTGTTTAATTTTGTTTTCATAGGTATCACCATCCATACTCCGTCTTCCCTTATGTCTTTGAAATTATTGTCGATTTATGTGATGTTTGAGCTATGTAATACTTGCTCTAGGTTATATGATCTCTAGTATTTGATTTTTTAGGAACATGACATCATGGAACACTCAAACCAATATTGACAAAAGGGATAACGTGATTCAAAAGGATAAGCTCTTGCACTTCATATCATAGCATTCGCCACCTCCTTATAAATCCGAGGAGTATTTTCTTCATTTTTTTCCACGCCCTTATATAGTTATGCTCTAAGATATTGATGACAATATTTATTTTAAGTTTGGAGGTGAAAACGTAGAGTATTTGCTTTTATTTGTTATTGTGTGAGTTTTATTATGAGAAAAGTAAAAAACAATCTAAGATTCAAAAAACAATTTCTTATTTTATTTGTGTGCTTGTATGGCTTAGATGTCCTTGTCAACAATGATGAATTTATTTGAAATCATGTGTTGAATTATGAATGGTGAATATATTGCATGCTTAGATTGATTAATGATTTTCTATGTGAAATTTGATATTATTTGTGCACGTGAATTGAGTCAGACATTATAAAGGATTGAGTTGATTTATATATTGATATGTTGAATTAGTAGACCTTAGGTGCTAAATCCAAGCCATTAAATTATGCATCATTTGACCAATTTAGTATAGTTTGGGGGTGATTTTACTGTTGTAAAGAGATATGGATATGAATGGAGATTCTATGTATGAAAAATTTTGTGTGGACTATCTAAGATCAATGAGATAAAATTAGACACTAATCTTAAGTTAGAGGTTGATTATTTTAAATGGATGTTTAATGATGGGCATTTAACTAATCAAGGAAGAAAAAAGATTTGGAAACTTCTCTTCATAGCTTTTAAGTCTCAAGTTATTAAGCCTATAAGAGTGTCTAAAACCTATTATCCTAAAGTCATCTGATTTGGGAGTCATCGGCCAAAAGCTCGCTACATTGGTTATTTAAAAAGCTTAATGGAGAGAATGTTATAAGAAACAAAAATAGAAAATCAAAACAAGTAGGTACATAAAACAGAAGATACATTATATACCTTGTGTTGACCCAAACAAAAGAGCCAACAGATGTCGGGCCCACTCTCGCTACATCAAGCTAATTTCGACGCGTTTCTACCTAAGTAACGGTGAGAAAGGAGGCACATTTGAATACGGGGAGTGCTTTACGGTCAGAGACAAAGATGTTCGAGCTCCGACGAGTGAAACAAAGATGATCACGCTATCAATGATCACCAGATGAAGACCAAAACTATTAACCAAAGATCTCACTAGACAATTTGGAAGGATAGAAAACAAAAGAGTATTGTAAATTATAAGATCATCTCCTTAGAAAATTTTCCACCAAGTGTATGTAATGCGAGATGAAAAATAGAACTACAAATGTTTGTAAGAGTATTTCTTAATATTTCTTACTGATTCCATATTTTAGAGTTCAAGACATGAGAAATGATAATCCTCACTCTAATTTTTCCCAATCCTTTTTAAGTTACAAAGAATATCTATTTATATTGCATTGGCCGACGTGGTGTCCGTTGGCCTCATCTCCTTAGTTGAGGCTTTACATCATTGTCTATTCATATAGTTAATACATTGATAAGGGGTCAGTCATCCTATAGAATAGGCTGACACCCAGACATCCTCTATTACAAGTGTTACATAAATTTCTTCTAAAAGATACTCAAATATTTTGCAAAAGATAACGTCGGCTTATGAGCATCGAATGAACAGAGAGCCTCGGAGTTGGTCCTCGAGTAGAGATCTTCAGCTCTTTCTTCATTTCTTTAGACAGCGTTTCATCCCAAGTGTAGTGCTTTGCTATTTGAGGTGGTGCCTCAGTAATCTGCATAACTTCTTTGCATTTTGAACACTTCGGTCTTTGTTGACTTTTTTGTTGACTTTTTGTCCACATGGATTGCTACGTGGCACATTGAATTTGAGCTTCGGTGACGAGGCATAACAATAGTCCCCCAATTCTAGGCATGTTTATTTATGTAATGCATGGACTTTGGAAGTAGATAAAATTTCATCAGGGGATGATTTGCATCATGTCGTAATCTTCAATGTGCACGACTTGTACAGACCTTCTAATAGTGTTTATCTTGAATTCGTATACTTGGGGACATCTCACTTTCTAGAACAATTTGAGGAAGGTTCAGCAAAGCAAAGGAATTCTGAGGTTGTCTTGCCTGAAGTGCTCTTACAAAGCTGAAGCTTCGACTGAACTGGATGAAGAGGGCTGGGTATGACCCTTTCTGGGCCTCAGTATTGATAATTACTAGGAGCTTGACTTTAGCATGCTTGAGGAACACAAGGCATCCTTAGTTATTGTGCCTCAATGATTTGTTGTCATGGTACATTTTCAAGAAAAGATAGCTAAAGCGGTTCACTTCTTATGCACGTAATCGTCGTCGTATTTAATGTACAATAATGGTTGTCTCCTGCTTGTTTCGCAAACTTCAGACGCACGAAGATGCATGGAGCAGACGCTCTGATCTGAGCCACAGAAGACGAAGCGACAGACGTTTTGAGCAGCTCGAATTTGATATTCAAATGAATGGTTAGATGAGCCGATCATCATCCAACGGCTAGGATTTACAGGCCATGCCTATAAAAGGCAAACATTAGTGGAAAAAACCACTTTTGCTTTTTATGAATCCAGTATTAACATCCTTCGAAACCTCGAGTTTTGTCCAAGTTTTCTCAAGAATTTTCAGTTTCTCTTCCTGGGTTTTAACTTCCTTTTTCCCTTTTTCTTTGCTTTCCTTGGCGTCTTTGCAACCTTTTTTGGTGTTAACATCATTACCATCCCCTTAAAAGTATTTGTTTTTTTTATCTTTTCTTAAAAAGATTTTAATCAATGGCATCTTCTACTTCTGCCGGGGTAATGTGGACCTGAGTGAACTAGCTGATCAGATGGGGGTGCAAATCACCAACACCACCGACCTGGTAAAACCATTCAGGTTGGGCGGAGTGTTGCTACACCTGGGAAACGTAGGAGAAACACTGGTATAGACTGGGAGTAGCCAAAATCCCTTCTTCTATAGATCTGCCCCATTTAGTAAATCTTAGAGAAAAGTACAGGATCCCCTATGATATCAAACTCATCTCCCCCACTTCTGATAAGTGAGCCTGCTATCCTAGGCTAGGCTATGTTGCCACCAGCAAGTCTCTTTTAAAGGCTGGGCTTCACCTGCCTATTCACCTTTTTTTTTCTAGTTGTTCTTAAGCTGTACGAGCTGGCCCCCACCCAGCTCATCCCTAACACCTGGGCTCAATTAGTGGGGACATACTTTCTTGTGTCTATGGGGGTCACACTCCCCTTTTGTTTTAGGCCTACCTTTATCTATTAAAGGATGGAAGAAGATGTGGTTCTGGGTCTGGATGAGGTGGTAGGACTATGTGGGAGATACCATTCCCCACGTCAAAGTCCCAACTTCTTACTTCGAAGCCAATAAGTGTCATTTTTGTCTTTTCTTTGACGGGATTTGATACTTAACGTTTCTTTGTTATCTTGCAATAACAGTTGACCATTTCGACCTTACTGAGAGTGACTGGGACACTCTTGCTGGTATATACCACTGATCTTCCACCTCCTCAAGTGACTTTGGTCGTTTGATCGTTTCAAGGAGATTTTTTGAAGAGTTCTGCTTAATGGCCAGGAGAGGTATAATTTTGCTCATTTGTACTTATCTTTATTTTTGCTTCATTGTCTTTTATTTATTTGTGTCTGACCCTGTGTTGTACCTTATAGAAAATTTTGAAACGTGAAGGCATCCCACCTGGACATGGCCACAATTCTTGCCGTCACTTCCATATCAGGTCACAAGGGCATGAAGCCCTCATCTGCTGGAGTAAAGCAGGTAAGGGAAAAAATAGAGAGGGTCAGCAGGAAAGCTGGCAGTCAGAAGGAAGGGCGACCTCCACAAGTTGACAGGGGAAGAAGGTGGTCATGGAAGAGCCCAAGAAAAATAAGTTCTTTACCACCGGGGTGGGTGGTTCTAACGACATTCTCCCACCTCGCTCCAGCATCCTGCCTAGGGAGAAGCTGATGGCTGCATTAATATTTGCTGCTTATGGGAGATAGAAGAGGCCACCTACCGTGGAGCCCCAAAGGTACGAACCTACTAAGAAGGCCAAGTCCACTAACGACTCCACAGCTTCTGAGGCTCCCTCAAGGAAAAAGCTCGTCGTTAAGACCAGGAGCGAGAAGCTAGCTCCTGAAAGTCTTTTCTACTTCCTCCAAAGGTTCAAACTTTTCATAAGTATTAGATGGAGATGTGGCAGACCAGGGACGTTGTTGTCGTCTTTTCCATGATGGTGAGCCAGTGGAGAGGACCTTTGGTATAGCCATAGAGGCTAAAGTTCTCTTTAAAAACCTTCGATAAAAAATAGAGAATTTGTCAATAAAGCCTCCCAGGCTAAGAAGGTTGCCAGCAAGGACAAAGCTGAGGCGGAGGCTCTGAAGAAAAAACAGGCTTTAAAGTCTTTGAAGAAGTAGGTCCACCTATCCCAAAACGAGGTTGCCTCCTTAACGAAGTGAGTAGAGACTTCTGATGCTCATCAGCGGCTGGCAATTGAGACTTTGGAAAAGGCCAATTAGGAGAACTCATTGTTGAAGGGGTAGGTAGGAAAGTTGAACTCCAAGGTAGCCGATCTAACTGAAGAGGTGGAAACTGTCGGTGGGAGGCTTAGTCTGCTGGTGGTGATGCTAAGAAATGTTTCCTCACCAACTTCTACTTGACGGAGGCATACCAAAGCTTTGCTAAGTATTAGGGGAGATATGTTTATACTGATATGACGGTGTGGCTGGAGCTCAATATTCAAGGCATCAACACTTTGGAGTTGACTGCAGAATTTCTTGAGGAGGAGCCTGAACCTAAAACCACAGCGAAGGAAGCCAAGTTAACTTGAAGATGATGCAGCTGAAGAAGTGGCTCCCAATGAGGAGGTTAGATCTTTTCTCTTTTTCTCTTTTCTCTTTTTTTTTTTTTACATTTTTTTCTATGTAAATGGCTTTGGCCACCAAATGTAAATATTATTATTAATGAAGTCATTTTCTAAATTTTCTTGTGTTTTTTACTTTTATTTTTGTTACTTCTGCTGATTATGTACTAACATGTTCGTTACTTATTATTTGAACCTCTTATGCTTCACTGATGATGTTTAAATTTAAAGCAACAAGTAACATCAGACTAAAAACAACATCATATTCATGATAACATCGAACTTATGCATATTTATAAAATAATAGAATCAAACTAAAGTTTTTCAACCACTTTAGACTTATAATAACAAATTCATGCATCATGGACTTCATCAATTAGAAACAAACTAGCAAATTTGTCGAAGTGTTAGGAGGTCATGCACCTTAATAAACCTGAGAACTCAAGTATATCGAACTTAAATGGCTGAAATCAAACTTATAACTTTACATAAGTGCTAGGAGGTCGTGCAGCTTATAAGTTTTAGAGCTTAAGTACATCGAACTTCAATGGTTGAAATCAAACTTATAACTTTGCATAAGTATCAGGAGGTCGTACACCTTAATAAGTTTCAGAGCTTAAGTACATCGAACTTCAATGTACATCTTTTGTTTACAGTTTGCACAAGTATAGGCAATTCACTTTTCACTATTTTCCTAAGTATATGGTTGAGTGGTTCGCCCATACTGAGGCTTTCTTTACAACTTTTATTGCTAAAGGCACGCGTTACACTTCATGAGTGCAGATGTGGTCCTTTTGGGATCCAGTTCTTCGTCGAGGTGTTCATGCTTCTCTGCATAAGGACGGTTTGCCTATGCAGAGGTTTTTCCCAAGGCCTTTGCCTCTTACGAGGCATCTTTAATTTATGAACATTTCTGATAAAAATTACTTTTTTTAATCACAAACTGTACATACAAGATATTTACACCATCATTAACAGTATTTTCATAGATGTTCTACATTCCAGGGATGAGGTTGTGTTGTTCCCTCCATACTTTCAATTTTGTAGGTTCCTGGTCGAACCTCTTCCTTGATGTGATAGGGGCCCTCTCAATTGGGACCAAGGGTTCTAGACATATGTTCTTTAGAAGATAAAAATACCCTTCGAAGCACCATCTCATTCAAACGAAACGATCTCTTTTTTACATTTGCATTTTAATATCTTTTCATTTTCCATTGATAAATGGCCAATTTTACTTGAGAGCTATCTCCTTTCTTCAAGGAGGTTAAAATCAAATCTTCGTATCTTGTCATTAGATATTTCATTGAAATGAATTTAACGTGGAGATGGTAGACCCACTTCCACTGAGCTTATAGCCTCGACTCCGTAGGCCATTGAAAAATGAGTCTTTCCAGTAACAGTTATGTTTGTAGTCCTGATGACCCAAAGGACTTGAGGTAGTTCATAGACATAGGCATCTTTATAGGCATCTAACTTCCTTTTCAATGTGTACTTGATTTTTTGTTGACAGCCTCAACCTATCCATTTGCTTGGGGATGATGTGGAGAGGAAAAATATTTCTTAATGCCTAGTTCCTCGCATAAATTCCTGACTTTCTTGTTGCCAAATTGTCGACCATTGTCCAAGGTAATTGAATGAGGGATACCAAATTGTCGACCATTTGGAAGTGTTGGCTTCAATGATTTTGGCAAGTAGTTCGGCCTCTACCCATTTGGTGAAATAATCAATGGTGACAATTGCAAAGCTTGAATTTTCTCTCCCTTTGGGAAGAGGTCAATTTCCCATTTAGTAAATGGCCAGGGGCTCGAGACAATGTTTAGTTCTTGGGAAGGTTACCTCTAAATAGTTACAAAGCCTTGGCATTTATCCCAGTTTCGGACAAACTATTGTGCATCCTTTTTCAAGGTAGGTCAATAATATCCCTACCTCAATATTTTCTATGCTAGGGACTATCATCTAGTGTGATTCTTGCATACTCCTTCATGAATTTCCCGAAGCACATAATTAGCTTGCTCTCCACCAAGGCATCAAAGTAATGATAATGAGAATCCACATTTGTATAGCACATCATCTTGGAAGACAAAGAGTGCTGCTCATCTTCTAAGCTTTTGGGCCTCCTCTTTTTCAGAGGGTAATACTTGGTCCTTGAGAAATGATATAATTGATTTCATCCATAGGGGTTATCTTCGACTCACATTACCACTTCGTCAGTGGTGGTGGAGGGTTTGGGAAGATTTTCTATGGGCACTACAATGAGTAGTTCGGAATCTTTACTGCTTGCCAATTTTGATAGGGCGTCGATATGAACATTTTCAGTACATGGGATTTGTGTGAGCTCGAATCTTTCAAAAGTTGGAATGAGTTCCATCACCAATTTCAAGTACTTAGCCATAGACTTATCTCTAGCTAGAAAATTACCATATACCTAACTTACCACCAACTAGGAATCACTGCTGATGGTGAGTCTCTTTGCTTACATTTCTCTAGCTAGTCTAAGGCAGCGAGGAGGGCTTCATATTCTGCTGCATTATTGGTGGCTTTAAGACCAAATCGTATAGCAAAAATGAGTTTATGTCCTTCCGGACTAACAAGGACCACGCCTGCGCCTGACCCTATCTCTCTGGATCATCCATCTACAAAAAGGCTCCATGCGGGAGGTTCGATAAGTTCCATCTTCTTATCCATTTCTGGAATAAGAGTGAATTCAGCCACAAAGTCTGCCAGAGCCTGCCTCTTAATGGCAGTTCTTGGTTCAAATATGATGTCAAATTTACTAAGTTATATAGCCCACTTTAGTAATCTCCCCAAAATATCTGGCTTCTGTAGCACTTGCTCGAGGGGAAAGTTTGTCAACACCTGAATAGTGTGACCTTGGAAATACGATCCCAATTTTCGAGAAGCTGTCACCAAGGAGAGGGCTAGCTTCTCCATGTCTGGGTAGCGAATTTCTGTTCCTAAGAGTGTTTTGCTCATGTAGTAGACGGGCAGTTGGTGATCATTTTCCTCCCTTATCAGAATTGAACTGATGACTTCAGTGGTTACTACCAAAGATAACTGTAGTGGCTCGTTAGCCATGGGCTTGGATAGGAGAGGAGCCTATCCCAAGTGCTTCTTCAGCTCCTAGAGGGCTTCCTCACATTCCTCTGTCCGTTGGAACTTACTTCCTCGTTTGAGAATTTTAAAGAAAGGTAGGCACTATCCGTTATCTTTGAGATGAAGTGAGTTAAGGTAGGTACTTATCTGTTAAGGCAGCTACACTTTACCTCATTCTATTTTTGATGTGACCTCATGTCGATTAAGGCTTTAAACTTTTCAGGGTTAGCTTCAATACCTCTTTGATTGACTATGTGACCTAAAAACATTCTAGAAGCGACTCCAAAAGCACACCTCAAAGGATTTAGCTTCATTCGGTATCTTCTCAGGATATGAAATGCTTCATTGAGGTTTTCAACATGATCCCCTACATTTAGGCTATTTACCAGTATGTCGTCTACATAGACTTCCATAGTTTTCCCAATTAGATCGTGAACATTTTGTTGAGGAGTCTTTGGTAGATAGCCCTGTCATTTTTCAACCCGAAAAGCATGATCTTGTGACAATAAAAACCCTTGTATGTGATGAAGAAAGTATGTTCCTCATCTGCTGGGAACATTTGGATCTAATTGTATCCGGAATAGGTATCCATGAAGCTTAAAAGTTCATGTCCGATAGTTGAATCTACAAGTTGGTCTATCCTAGGAAGTGGGAAGTTGTCCTTAGGATAAGCTTGATTTAAGTTAGAGAAATCTACACAAACCCTCGACTTTCCCTCGTGCTTTTTTACCAATACTGGGTTAGAGACCTACTTAGGATATACTAACTTTCGAATGAATTTGTTGTCAATTAGCTTCTTAACTTTATCTTTAAGATCTTCATATCTTTCTAGGTTGAGAGCCCTTCTTTTTTACCTGTGTGTCGTGCCCTTGGGGTCAATATTCAAATGATGGCAACTGATCCTAAGGTCTAAACCAACCACGTCTTCGTGCTTCCAAGCAAAGATATCAAAATGTTTTAGTAAGAAGCTTTTTAAGCCCTCTTTAGCTTTTATTGGTAGATTTCTTCTAACCTAATTACTTGGAGGAGTCTAGTGGGTCTACCAGGAAGTTTTTCAGTTCTTCCATAGGTGCTGTTTGAGATTCGCAATCAACAATACGATGATCCAGCTCCTCCAAACTGGCTGCTTCTTCAACAGCTCTCCCTTTTTCAGGGATGGTTGGTCTTTTACATAAAACCTCTTCTTTAGAGGTTCGTATAACTCCAAATATAGACCCATCTTTAGGGGCATCTGTCATTTCGACATCCTCTCCATGTTTAGGGTTTTTTTCTTGTTTAGGGACGTCGTCCATGTCAATGTCTGTAGTGATCATATTGACGCTTTTTGGTTCAGCTTTTCGTAGGGAGTTCGAGTAACATTCCCTTCCGCTTCTTTGATCGCTCTGAACAGTTGCAATTCTATTCTTTCTTGGAAACTTCATGTACAAATGATGAACGGAAGTGACAACCCAGAGTGCTTTGAAGGCTGGCCTCCAAAATATTCCCTGGTAAGCAAAGTGATTATCAACCACCAAAAATTCCATAAAGTGATGAGCAGTCAAGGGTGCTATCCTTATCTCTATTGCTAGAGAGATTTTACCCTCTTGGGATGATGCTATCTCCTGTAAAACAGTACAAGGAAAAACTTATGGGGGTTAGCTCATGGTCAACTTTCATCTTGTCAAAAGTGATTCCAAAAATAATGTTGACCGAACTTTTATTATCCACGAACATTCTTTTTAGGTCATTATGGGGAACGAAGACCTTCACCACTAAGGCATCACAGTGTAGATAATGTACAATTACTGCATCTTCTTGAGTAAATGTGATTGGTTATCCTCTCAATGGGAGCTCGATTGACTATGAATCTTGTCATAGGAGGGTCTTTTGCTTCCCTGACATAATTTCTTTATAAATTCCTAGATTCTCCCCAGCATATGGGCCTCCAAAGATCGTATCAATTCCCTGATGGGCTCCTGGCCATCAATTGCAAGGGGATTCACCTTTGCCTTTGTACATCTCTAGACCTCTCAGCATCCTTGTCCCTTTTCCTTGGGGGATCATTCTGGTTGGGGCACCTCGACTCAAGATTCCCAGACCGTTGAATCTACCTAGGATGAGCATCTCTTTGGAGGCGCATGTCTTTTCCTTGATTTGTGTACTTGGGATGCCTCGCGATATCCCATCAATGTTTCGTACGGTGTTATAGGAATGATGATATGTACAATAAATGAGCACTTAGTCCATATTTCTAAGTTCAGTGGCTCGTCTTCCACCCCTCCCTCTTCAAAGGTACCTCTGAGAAGGTTGATTTTGATGCGTTTCTATACTAGCTTTTACTTTTTCATATGCTAAAATGGATACTGCATCAAGCGTCGTGGCGGCTAGTGCTTGTCCATGATTGAAAGGGGTCTGGTAATCCATCAAATGGGAGGTAGGACCTTTTTCCATTTGCATTTGTGAAAGGGAGAGTCCTGAGCTGGCCCTGTTCCTATGATCTCTCAATTATTCATTGAGGATCTCGTGCCTTATCATTTTCAGTAGGGCATCATACATTGTAGGATCCTTGTTTTGCACATCCCTCCGAAAGAGAAAATTCATGTCAAAACCTCCCCTTAAGGCATTTAGAGCTTCCATATCTGTTATTTCTATACAATAGGCATCTCGTCGGTGAAGCGGGCAAGAAACTTTTCAGGGCCTCGCCCCTACTGTTGTCGCATATCTTGCAGGCATTGAATTGGTCTTTTGCCTTCCTTATTATAGCAAAACATTTTAGGAACGTCCTTTTGAAATCCTACTAGCTTCAGATGCTCCTTTTTGGCAACCTGATGTACCAGATTTCGGCCGCTCCACTTAGGGTCAAATGGAAAGCTCTACACTTTATGGCTGGTGTAGCTCCTTTCAGATTCATGTGGAAAGCTGTTGAGATGTTTTGCGTGGTCATCTCTCCCTTCATACTTCGAAATCTTATGAAGTGTAAAGTGGTTTAGCATGGGGACATTCCTAATGGCTTGAGAAAATGGTGAATGATCATCATCGTCATCAAGGTCACAGGACCTTTGGCGCTCATCAAAGCCTTGATCCTCCATGTATTGAGTTTGCGGAAGTGAATGGAAAAGTTCTGCTTCACTTCTGGCCAGTTCCCTCTTCTCACGCCTATTTCTAGGAGAAGGGATTCGAGGTTTCCTATGGCGAATGGGTTCATTTTGTCTTTCGGATGAAGAGGCTCATGTTGCCTATTTCTAGTTGTAGGAGGGGGTTGAGCCTACCTATTTCTAGGTAACCCTGGACTCAGCTTATTAAAGACACTTGATGACCTCTTAGGTAGGTCTTCTGGTTTATAATTTGGAGGAAAATTAAATAGGTCCTCATGCGGTCATTCCGAAGCATAGTTAGTTGAGGTGTCAACTCCAACCTCTCTTTCTTGGGGGGCTTCCATCCTATTGTGATAGTACCTTGCCATTTGGCTTTGAACTTCTTCCTCTTTATGGTAGCACTGTGAAGGATCTTGGAATGTGTTTTCGGGGGTTGCATATGGAGAAATTAGGTATCCTCCTCGACCCTGCAGGCTCATCAGTAGCTCATGCATAACTATGTTCGCTGGGTTATCTTGCTCATTAGCAACCATTGTGGTGTCGTCTCTAGTGAGTCTAGCTGTTATCCTACCTCCACCTCTTGACCTACCTTGTCTATATTGTTGGTGAGGCCTTGGGCAAGCAGTTGGGATAGCCTGTGAGGGTTTTCCTTTTTCAGGTTGTTCACTTGTCCTTCGGTGTACGTTTTCTTTACTGTTTGAACTCATGTCGACAAACACTTCTTTCGACCAAATGTTTCTTTCTTCAAGGATCAAAGGAGCATAAGATTCATGCGATCATCCCTTGGACTTTCCAATGGTTCTTTCTTCAGGAACACTCCATTTTCAATAGTTAGTAAATTCCTTCTAAGGTATTTCTTACCGCTGCTCCCCACGAAATTTTTGTGGTTAAATGTATGATTTTCCATAGACGGTGTCAATATGTTGACCCCAAAAAATAAGCCAACAAATATCGGCCCACTCTCACCACGTCAACCTAATTTTAGGGCGTTACCGGAGAAACGATGAGAAATGAGGCAGATTTGGATGTGGGAGGTACTTCATGGCGAGAGACAAAGATGTTCGAACTCCGACGGGTGAAACAAAGATGATCACGCCATCAATGATCACCAGATGAAGACTGAAACTACTAACCAAAGATCTCACTAGAATATGTGGAAGGATAGAAAACAAAAGAGTATTGTAAATTATAAGATCATTTACTTAGATATTTTTCTACAAAGTGCATGTAATACGAGATGAAAAATGGAAACACAAATGTTTGTAAGAATATTTCTTAATATTTGTTACTGATTCCATATTTTAGAGTTCAAGACATGAGAAAATGATAATCCTCACTCTAATTTTTCCCAATTCCTTTTAAGTTAGAAAGATGATCTATTTATACTGCTTTGATGGACATGGTGTCCGTTAGATCAGAATCATGTGGCATCATCTCCTTAGCTGAGGCTTCACATCATTGTCTATTCATATCGTTAATACATTGATAAGGGCTCAGGCGCCCTATACAATAGGCTGCACCCTGATATCCTCTATTATAAGTGTTACGTCAATCACTTCTAAAGGATACTTAAATATTTTGCACAAGATAACATCGGCTTATGAGTTTTGGATGAACTGAGAGCCTAGGACCTGGTCCTCTAAGTAGAGAGCTTCAACTCTTTCTTCGTTTATTTAGGCAACATCTCAGCCCAAGTGTAACGCTTCGCTAATTGAGGCAGTGCCTCAGAAATCTACATAACTGTTTTTCATTTTAACCACTTCGATCTTTGTTGACATTTCTGTTAACTTTCTGTCCACGTGGATTGCTACATGCCACATTGACTTTGAGCCTCGGTGGCGAGGTGTAACACCTTGATTAAACCGCACATACTTGTTTGAGAAAATTGACTTTTGATAAAAGACTATTAGTCTAGTTGAGTCTTGGAGATTGAAGTAATCAAAATAATTGAAGAATCCTTATTTGTTGAGTATTAACTTGCAATTGGGGAAATCTATCTAAACTATGTTGACCTATGATTTATAACTCCACTCGTTTTGATTATAACAAACAATATACTTGTGTCTCTAACAAACTTTGTTTATTGAGTTTTTCATGAATATATCTTCTTAATCATTCAAAAACTCAAATCGTCATCCATTGAAAAACAAGTAATCAAATGAGTCTCGAAGAAAAGAAGAACGAGACATGTGAAGATTAAAGGTAAGAAATAGTTTTATCGGAACCTAAATGTAAAGGTACAACTCATCAATTTTTAGCAAGTGTTCAAAACTCAAATTATTTTCATAATTCATCACTTGTATAAAAATGATTTTTCATAATAAAAAAAAAAA
>CAIGRB010107697.1:8575-22109 GCA_903798255.1 Fraxinus quadrangulata
AGAGGAGGAGGAGTCCGTGAAGCTCGCTTCCGCCTTAGCAGAAATCGAGGCCTTGAAAAGGGAAGTTCACTTATCCTAAAGTGAAGTGGCCTCGTCGACGAAGCGGGTGGAGACCTCTGACGCCCACTAGAAACTGGTAACTGAAGCCCTTGAGAAGGCAAACAAGGAGAAGGCAGAGCTGACGGGGCAAGTCTGAGAATTAAACTCCCAAGTTGCCAGGCTGGAAGATGAGGTCGGCGAAGTCCGGCGTAAGGCTGAGCGTGCTAGTATAGAGGCTGAGGATCACTTTTTGGCTAACTTCCATCTGACGGATGCGTACCAACGCTTCGACAAGTATTGGAGGGTGTACGCCTACACTGAAGTGATAGAATGGATTGAAAGGCATACTCAGCACTGCACAGCCGACCTGAGGGCTGAGTTCTTAGTGGGTGATGATGAAGAGGGGGATCCTCAGACGCCGAGTGAAGGGGCCCAAGTTATTGATCTTGACGGCGAGTTCGGCGGGGCTGGAGAGGATGAAGTGGCCCCAGGGGTAATAGTTCCTTTTGAAGCCCCCAACCCCTACCCCATTGAGGCTTCATCCTCTTGTAAATGTAATTACTCATCATTTAATGAAATTTATTTAATCTGTTATCTTTTACTCACGCTTTGTGTCCCTTAATAAATACTAAGGATTTTAGCCTATATTAGTAACTTCAAGGCTCTTAGCCAATATAAAAAAGAAATAACGCGTAGAGGCTCTTAGCCTCGTCAATAAATTTAAAGGCTCTTAGCCTCAAAAAAAATAACGTGCAGAGGCTTTTAGCCTCGTCAATTAATTTAAAGGCTCTTAACCTGAAAAGAAATAACGCGCAGAGGCTCTTAGCCCCATCAATTAATTTAAATGCTCTTAGCCTAAAAAGAAATAACGCACAGAGGCTCTTAGTCTCGTCAATTAATTTAAAGGCTCTTAGCCTCAAAAGAAATAACGCCAGAGGCTCTTACCCCTATCAATTAATTTAAAAGAAATAACGCGCAGAGGCTCTTAGCCCCATCAATTAATTTAAGGGTTTTTAGCCTAAAAAGAAATGACGCGCAGAGGCTCTTAACTCCATCAATTAATTTAAAGGTTTTTAGCCTAAAAAGAAATAACGCGCAGAGGTTCTTAGCCCCATCAATTAATTTAAAGGCTCTTAGCCTAAACAGAAATAATGCAGAGGCTCTTAGCCCCATTAATTAATTTAAAGGCTCTTAGCCTGAAAAGAAATAACACGCATAGTCTCATCAATTAATTTAAAGGCTCTTAGCCTAAAAAAGAAATAACGCGCAGAGGCTTTTAGCCTCGTCAATTAATTTAAAGGCTCTTAGCCTAAAAAGAAATAACGCGCAGATGCTCTTAGCCTCGTCAATTAATTTAAAGGCTCTTAGCCTAAAAAGAAATAACGCGCAGAGGCTCTTAGCCTCTTCAATTAATTTAAAGGCTCTTAGCCTAAAAAGAAATAACGCGCAGAGGCTCTTAGCCTCATCAATTAATTTAAAGGCTCAACCCCACATGGTTAATATCGACAAAAGATTGCACTTCATTTTACTGATTTCGAAAGGACTTGTACATGACGACTCACACTTATTGACAATACTTTCGCAGATGCTCCGCGTTCCAAGGATGAGGTTGGAACTTCCCATCCATATCCCAAATTTTACAAGTTCCAGCTCGAATTTCCTCCCCTATGCGGTATGGTCCTTCCCAATTGCGCGCGAAGGCCCCCGACCTACGTTCTTTCGAGGATGGAAACACTCTACGAAGTACTAATTCACTCGGCCGGAATGACCTCTTTTTTACCTTTGAATCATAGTATCTGGCCATTTTCCTTTGGTACACAGCCATTCTGATCTTAGAGTCGTTCATTCTTTCTTCAAGAAGGTCCAGTCTACATTTTCTGTATTCATCGTTGGTTACCTCATTAAAATGTATTCGTCTAGGGGATGGTAGGCCAACCTCAATGGGGCTCATGGCCTCCGCACGTGGTTCTGATTGTCCAGAGCACTTGCGGCAACTCGTCTACCCATGCTCCTTTTGAACCATCAAGTTTCTTTTTCAGAGTGTACTTGATTGTTTTGTTTACTGCTTCAACTTGCCCATTGGCTTGGAGGTGATGGGGGAAGGAGAAGTACTTCTTAATGCCTAACTCCTCGCACATTTCCCTAACTCGCTTGTTATCAAACTACCGACCGTTGTCGGTCACGATCGAATGAGGGATCCCGAACCTGCAAATGATATTTTTCCAAAAGAATTTGGAAGTGTTGGCTTCAGTTATTTTTGCGAGTGGTTCGACCTCTACCCATTTTGTACCCATTTGGCAAATGGCCAGGGGCCATAAACTGCACTCAACTCCTGCGAGGGTTGTCGCTGAATAGTCGCAAAACGCTAGCATTTGTCACATTTTTTGATGAATAGTTGTGTATCCTTTTTCAAGGTGGGCCAGTAGTACCCTTGCCTAAGTATCTTTTGTTCCAAGGACCATCCTCCAGTGTGGTTACCGCAGAGTCCTTCATGGATTTCCCTGAGCACATATTCGACTTGCTCTCCTCCAATGCACCACAACAGGGACGTCGAGAAGTCTCGCTTGTATAGTATGTCCTCGTGCAAGACGAAATGGGAGGCCCTCCTTCTAAATTTTTTAGCCTCTTCATTTTCCGTGGGTAAGGTCTGATTCTTCAAATAGGATATGATGGGTCCCATCCAGGATGAGGTGTTTTCTGCCCATATAATTGTTTCTTAGGGCTCCGTGGAGGGTCTAGCGACGTGTTCAATCGGAATTACGAGGAGGAGCTGTAAGTGCATCGGTGTGAGTGTTGTGGGTCCGGGAGATGTGCATTAATTCAAACTTTTCAAATGATGGGATGAACCTTGTTAACAACCTCAAGTAAGCTGCCATGGATTTGTCTTTGGTAGAAAAGTTACCGTGTACCTGATTGACGACAAGCTGGGAATCACTGCTAATTATGAGCCTTTTTACGTGCATTTCTTTTGCCAGCCGTAAGCCGACTAAGAGAGCCTCATATTCCGCTGCATTGTTAGTCGCTTTGAAGCTGAACCTGATCGCACAAGCAAGTTTGTGTCCCTTGGGGGTGACTAGGACGATTCCTGCTCCTGAACCTGCATCACTTGACGACCCATCGATGGAGAGTCTCCAGGCTTGTGTTCTTGTGGTTACCCTCTCTTTCTTGATATCAAGGGTTGGTGTGAATTTAGTTACAAAGTCGGCCAGTGCTTACCCCTTTACAGCCGACCCTGGCTTGTAGGAGATGTTGAATTCACTGAGCTCTACAGCCCACTTAAGGAGTCTTCCTGAGGCATCTAGTTTCTGGAGTACTTGTTTGAGGGGTAGTTGGTCAGCACGTGGCTGCTGTGTGCCTGGAAGTAGGGCCTCAGCTATCTAGAGGCGATTACTAAAGAAAGCGCCAACTTTTCCATGTCGGAATAACGCGCCTCGACGAGCAGAAGTGCTTTGCTTATATAATACACCGACTACTGGTGGTTATCCTCTTCCCTGATCAACACCGAGCTCAAGGCTTCAGAAGTCACTGCTAGGTACAGGTGCAGTACTTCATGATCCTTGGGTTTGGAAAGAAGATGTGGCTGTCCCATATGTCTCTTTAGTTCCTGTAGGGCTAACTCGCACTCGTTTGTCCATTGAAATTTACTTCCGTCCTTTAGGATTTTGAAGAAGGGTAGGCACTTATCTGTTGCCTTGGAGATGAAGCGGTTCAGGGCTGCAACTCGTCCCGTGAGGCTCTGTACCTCCCTTAACTTTTGGGGGGACCTCATTTCAATCAGAACTTTGACCTTTTCGGGGTTTGCCTCAATCCCCCTTTGGTTGACAATATAACCCAGGAATTTGTCTGATGATACCCCGAAAGCACATTTCAATGGATTTAGCTTTATTTTGTACCTCCGTAAAATCTGGAACGCTTCGTTGAGATGGGTGACATGGTCAGTTGAGCTTAGACTTTTTACCAGCATGTCATCTACGTATACTTCCACAGTTTTTCCGACGAGGTCGGCAAACATTTTGTTTACCAGCCTTTGGTATGTTGCCCCAGTATTCTTTAATCCGAAGGGCATGGTTTTGTAGCAATAGACCTCCTTGTCTGTGATGAAGGAGGTGTGCTCCTCATCTGGTGAGAACATAGGAATTTGGTTGTATCCCGAGTATGCATCCATGAAGCTAAGTAGCTCATGTCCGACGGTGGAGTCTACCAACTGGTCTATTCTAGGGAGTGGCCCTGGGCTCAGCTTTCCTCAAGGAATTTGAGTAACATTTCCTCGACCCTCGTTGGTCTCCCCTAACTGTGGCAATGTTGTTCTCAGTTGGGAACTTCATACACAGATGATGAACCGAGGTGACTGCCCATAACTTCTTCAAGGCGGGCCTTCCAAGTATCCCATGATCAGCAGAACGGTTGTCAACAACAAGAAAGTCCATGAAATGGCGAGTAACTAGTGGCTCCGTTCCCATCTCGGTTGCCAAGGTGATTTGACCTCTTGGGATGATGCTATCTCCCGTGAATCCAAACAGGGGGAGTTTATGGGGGTCAGTTCGTGGTCAACCTTCATTTTGTCGAAAGCGACGTCGAATATGATGTTGACGGAGCTACCGTTATCTACTAACATCCTTTTCAGGCCGTTGTGGGCAACGATAGCTCTTACAACCAAAGCGTCACAGTGCGGGTAATGTACCCCTAGCGCATCTTGCTGTGTAAACGTTATTGGCATAACTTTTTCAGCTGGAAGGTGACTTACTATATAACTTATCAGGGCTGGGTCACTTGCTTCCCTGGCATAACTCTTTTGAGAATTCCTGGATTCCCCACCTACGTGAGGGTCTTCGATGATAGTATCTATTTCTCTGATGGGTCCTTGCACATCGTTAGGTGGGGGAACTTCGTCTTTGCCTCTGAAATTCCCTAGGCTTTTCATTGTCATTTTCCCTTCCCCTGGACAGGTCGCTTCTACCGTGCCGAGGACGTTCATTGTTCCTAGGCTGTTGGCCGGGCCTGCGTGGAGTGTTGCCAGGGTGCTGTTCCCTTCTTCCCTGGTTCGGGCCCTGAGAGCTCCCGATGACGTCCCAGCAATTCTCTGTACGGTGTCCATGAGACTGGTGATAATAACAATAGTTGAGTGCTTCGCCCCTATTTCTTGGTTCGACACCCCTTCTCTTTCCTTGCTTCCTCTGCACGTGCCTCTGGTAAGGCTAGGGTTGATGCATTTCGATTTTGGGATCTATTTCTTCGTAAGCCAGGGTGGCACTGCATTGAGTGTTGCCGCAGCAAGCTCTTGTCCATGGTTCATAGGGGCCGTATGTTCCAGTAGGTGGGAGGCCGGGCCTTTTCCTCTCTGCATTTGGGGAGGAGGGAGTCCCTGACTTGCCCTATTCCTGTGATCCTTCAATTCTTCATTGAGGATTTCACATCTTATCATCTCCAACGGGGCATCATAGGTGGGTCTTTGTTTTGCACGTCTCTCCAAAAAAGAGAGTTCATGTCCAGTCCTCCTCTTAGGGCGGTCAAGGCTTCCTTATCAGTGACTTGCACACAATAGGTCATTTTGTCTGTGAAGTGGGACAAGAAGCTTTTCAGTGTTTCTCCCCGTTGCTGCCTCATGTCTTGAAGTCGTTGGATTGGTCTTTCCCCTTCTTTGCTAGTCGCGAAGCGTTTTAGGAACGTCTTTTTCATATCTGGCCAACTTCGGATACTCTATTCTCGCAGTCTTGTATACCATACTTCTGCGCCCCCACTTAACGTTAGGTGGAAGGCTCTGCATTTCATCGCAGGAATAGCTCCTTTCAAATTCATGTGAGTCTTGTAGTTGTTCATGTGTTTCGCAGGATCTCCTCTTCCATCATACTTCGGAATTTTGGGGAGGGTGAAGTGATTCAACATGGCGGCATTATGTATGGCCCTTGAGAAGGGTGAATGCTCATCGTCATCATCAAGTTCGCAAGACCTCTGGGGTTCATCCAAACTTTCACCCTCACCTTCATGGTATTGGGGTAGAAAATGAGAGGTTCCTGCTTCGTTCCTAGCCTGATTCCTCATTTCCCGCCTATTTCTAGAGGGCCGAGCCAGATGTTCTTTAGGTTCCATCGACAAATCCTCTTCTTGATGAAGCTCGCGTGGCTTGTCTCTGGGTATTGGGGGCGAGGGTAAGTCTGTCTGTTCCTTGGTAACCCCGGACCTAGCCTGTCAAAAATACTTATAGACCTTTGAGGCCAATTTCTCGGTTCATAGTCTGGGGAAAAATCGAATGGAGCACGTGTTGCCTTTTCGGGACGTAAGTGGCCGATATTTCTATCTCGTCTTCTATATCCTGAGGTGATTCCATCTCTGCCTGATGTCCTACCATTTGGCTTTGGACTTCCTCATCCTGATAGTAGTTATGTGTTTCAGGAAAGACGTCTTCGGGGGCCGCGTATGGGAAGTACTGGTGTTCTCCTTGTCTCTGCATGTTCATCGGCATCTCCTGCATGGCCAGGTTTTGCTGGGTAATGTTTCTCACATTGGCAGCCATGGTGGCCATTTTCCTCGTGAGTCGTGCNTCCAATCGACGATGATAATCGGTTAGGATTGAGCGCGGGAAGCACTTTTTGGCAAGAGACGAGATGTTCGAACTCCAGCCAATATAACAGGGGATGATCGTGTTTCTCTTCCACTATCAAAATGTGTGAATTTAGAAATGATCTGAATAATTTTCATGTTACCATCTCTAGAAAGATAGACCTCACAATGTATATCGATTTTCTTGTTCTTACACCTTCTTCTTTTCAAAAAGGGATCCAATCGTCCCCTTCTCGTTACAATATAAGACTATTTATACTGTATTCAACAGGCGTGACAGTCGTTGGATTAGAACCACGTGGCCTTATCCTTCTGACTTAGACCTCACGTCCCCGCCTACTCACTCATTAAATATACGGACATGGGATTAGCTACCTAATATGGTAGGCTGTCATACGATAGGCTTTAATGCAAGTGTTCAATCAATCACATCTGAAAGATCTCCAAATCCATTACGGGGAACAAGTCGGCATTGTGGTGGAACGAGGTCTGCTACGATCCGAGGTACTTATGCAACTGGAAGGAACCCCTGCCTCGGGGCTTCGGAACCTTGACGACCTCGGCCAGATCAATAAAAAGAGGACCTTGTCAAATCTTCTGTTCGATTCCCCTGCTAACTTGGTCCACGTGGGCTAACTGTTTACACATCTGCCAGCGTGGCACATCTGCCAACGTTGCAATTATCGATGCCTTGGAATTTTGACGATGGTAACTGTGGTAACATAATGTGTAAGAGATCCACATGTGAAAAGTGCTGCTAATATCCTCTAAGCAATACTTGAAACCTTAATTTTGTGAGAAATGACAAAAAAATCATTTGTGAATTTTCTCAATTCAACTTTTTAAATGACCTTTATAACGAGTTTTAAACAGATGGTTATAGGGAACCATGTTTTTGATACCCTGGTAGGCTTAACCACTTGAATTGGTTACGAAGATGAGTATAATATGTATCACATTCTCTATTAGCTTAGGGTTCAAATATTTTGAAGGTCATTTTTGCTTTCTTTATGGGAAATATACTAGAGATTAGGTCTTCTAGTTAAAGATCAATTTATATTCAAGTTCACTCCAACACAACAATGACTATCACCTCAAATCTCACACATGAGATTAAGACTCACTCACAAGAGTTTAGTGTGTACAATGCAGATAATACATTTAGAAACCTACATTAAGTACTCCAAACAAATTATAAACAAGTCAATGGAAACTTTAGTACCATGTTCATTCATTCTACTAGTACTTGGTCACGGTATAACATGTTTAAGTATGTCACTTAAAAGTGTATCAATTTCAAAAATCCTTTTTCCTCCCACTTTTTAAACTTTTTAAAATTTTTTTTTTTTAAAAAATAGATAATATAGAAAATATGAGGGTGCATGTATGAATAGGTAGACATAATGAATTTGTAAATGTATGCACCTATAGACATACTCAAGGAGATACACAAATACCAATAGCTTTCTTAAGGAACTCAAACATAATACCATCTAAAGGTTTGGTAAAAAGGTCAATTACCTAATTTTCTGTGGAGATGTGCTCATGAGATACAACACTAGTCTCTCGAGCTTTCGAATAAAATGATATCTAATGTCTATACATTTAGTCCGAAAATGTTGAACATGATTTTTGAAAATGTTTATAGCACTTGAATTGTCATAAAACACAATCATAATAATACCTTGCTCGATTCTATAATCACCCAACATTTGCTTTATCCAAAGCAGTTGGGTACAACAACTTCTTACATCTATGTATTCAGCCTCAGCCATGGGCAATAGAATTATGTTTCTTTTATCATCCAAACTACAAGATTTGTCCCTACATGAAACTACCCTCTAGATGTGTGTGTGTGTGTTTTTTTTTTTTTTATCATCGGCATTCCTAGCCTAATCTGCATCAGAATAGCATGCTAAATCTATATTGGAATCTCTAGAGTACAAAATTCCATGATCTATAATGTCATTAATGTATCAAATGATATGTCTCACAGCACTTAAGTGAGACTCCTTAGGGCCAGCTTGAAATCTAGCACAAATACCAATATTAAATGTTATGTCATGTCATGTCTACTAGTTGTAAGATAAAGTAAACTACTTATCATACTCTGATAAAATGTTTTATCAATACTTTTCCTATAGGATCATGACCTATCTTAACACTAATACTCATGGGTGTTCTAGTGCGTTTCTTGCTATCCAACCCAAATTTCGTTACTATATCCTTAGCATATTTTGATTGAGATATGAACAACCCAACATCAGTTTGCTTTACTTGAAAACTAAGAAAGAAATTTAGTTCTCCCACTATACTCATTTCAAATTCTTGTTTATGCATTCAACAAATTCATGACCAAGTGAGTCAATTGGAGATCCAAAGATGATGTCATCAATATATATCTAAGCTATGGTGATGATTTCTTCAATCCATCTAATGAATAATGTTCTATGTATACCACCTCTAGAGAACACATGTTCCAAAAGGTATGTAGTTAGTCTGTCATACCAAGTTCTATGAGCTTGTTTTAATCCATACAATGGCCTTTTAAGTCTATTGATATAGTGGGTAAATTTAAGATTAACAAATCATTTAAGCTGTTCAACCTTTCTTGAAGTATTCCATTCAAGAATGTATTCTTGAAATCCACTTGATATATCTTGAAACCTAGAGTACAAGCTACATCAAGTAAGATTATGAAAGATTCGAAGATATGGGGACAAATGTTTCATCAAAATCTATACAGTCTACATGTGTATATCCTTGAGCAACTGACATAGCTCATTTCTAGTTATAATACTTTGATTATTAGTCTTATTTCTGAATATCCATTTTGTCTCTATAACAATACAATCCTCACGACTTCGTACCAAATACCAAACATCGTTTCTAGTAAATTGGTTTAACTCCTCAAGCTTTATATTAACCCAAAATTCATCGCTAATGGATTCTTCTAATTGGAGTATCTACACTTTTTGGGGGAGCTTTGAGGTTCCAATTTAGGGTCCTCTTTAGATTCAGTGATAGGATCGTCGCTTATTTGATCTATTTCTTCCAAGTTACCAATGGATCTCCCTTACTCAAGGCATCATTAACAACAACATTTATAGATTCCGTTGCTATGAGTGTACAAGAATTGTATATATGATAAGCCCTACAATTCCTAAAGTATCTTATAAATATTCATTCACTACTCTTAGAGTCAAACTTATCTAAGTTTTCTCTATCTCTCATGATGTAGCACTTGCCACTAAATACTCTAAAGTATTTGATAATAGACTTTCTACCTTTCCATATCTCATAAGGTGTCAATGAGTTTTAGGAATAATGCAAACTCTATGCACTATATGACATGCAGTGTTACTAGTTTTACCCCCAGAAATGCATTGGTAGACCCTTACCATGAAGCATAACTTTAACTCTCCAATCATCAAGAGTAGAAGTTCAATCATATCAATTTTGACACTATAACACACATAATTAGAATTTGATAGAATTCCATAACAGTTAGAGGATCTTCCTCCTTCCATGACCACATTACGATTAGAGTCATACACAATACACATTTTCTGAACAAAACCAACCTCATAATCATCATCACTAATTTGACTAATGTTTAACACGTTAGATTTTAAATCTTCCATGTAAAGAACATTTGAAATGGAGGTAGACCAGAGATTTCAATTGTACCTTTACCAAAAGTAGGTGTTGTAGCACTATCTCCAAAGGTAACGGTTTTGGCTCTCCAATTGTCAAGGTAATGACTTTAGCCATCTCTTAAAGCACTCTATTTTTCTTCTCACTACTACTCAATTTTGTTGTAGAGTGACCAGTGAAGAGAACTCTTGCTAGATTCTCTCTTCCAAGCAAAAATTCTCAAAGCGAAAGTTTTTAAACTCTCTTCTATGATCACTCCTAATTCTAGTTTTTAAGTCTTTTTCAGAAGGATTTGACAAGATTGAACATCTCACATTTTTCTCTCAACAATTTAATCCAAGTGAACCTAGAATAGTCTTCTAATACAACCAAAATATAATGTCTACCACCGAGACTCTCAGTCCTAGATGGTCTTATTAAATCCATATGAAGTAGTTCTAAAGGCATGTTTGTCAAAATTCTAGAAGTCTGCTTGTTGACATGGTCTACAAACAATATTATTAACCTTATCAAGTTTAGGAAGACCACCAACAAGTTTCATCTCAGATAATTTTGACAAACTTTTGTAATTCGTATGACTAAGTCGTTGATACCAAAGTTCAATTATATCAATCTTGACACTATAACACACATAATTAGAATTTGAAAGAATTCCATAACAGTTAGAGGTTCTTCCTTCTTTCATGACCACATTACCATTAGAATCATACACAATACAACTTTTTCTGGGCCAAACCAACCCCATAATCGTCATTACAAATTTGACTAATAAGAAATGGACTTGAGGACTAAAATGCACATTCTGAAAATTTGGTGGTCATTGGAGCAAATGAAAATTTAATATGGCAGGGAAATCAAGACTTTGTGGAGGAATTTATCAATTGCAAAGGGAAGTTAAATTAGTTTTGACTTCTTGGATTTGGAGGAATTGAAATTCTTTGGAAAGACGAAAAGTGAAAGGCAGAATTGGAGTCCCTTTTGGAGTGAAAAACATGAGTCCAAGGCAGATAAAAAGAGGCAGAAATGGATCAACAAAGAGATAGACGGAAGACGGAAATAGGCAGCGGCAAAGAGAAGAATCAGTCGATATTTTTGTGCAATAATTCATCAACAATTGTGCAATGAATTTGGAAATTTATCAGATTCCGTCAATTTATCAGTGATATCTTTTAAACTTTAATTTTTTTAATTCTGATATTATAAGTATCTAAGTATTTTTTGTACTAGGATTACGATGAAACTTGTATCACGATTTGGTTTTGTTTCTTTTTGATATTTAAAGCACGTTTTCAATTTTAAATTATTAATGTGGGATTATTCGTTTCTACAATTATATGCGCAAGAGTTGAATGAGTATTGTGGCTTGTTTTACCTTTGACATATTGAAAACAAGTTAGACATAGTGTCAATTATCATAAAGTCCGATAGATGATAGAAATATACTGTTATACTCTATGTGATCTTTAAGTATTCACAAAATCTTAATGCATTCTTGCATGTTTGCATCCTTCATAAAAATATAGTTGGGTCACGTGTGATAATATGTTTAATTCTATTCAAGAGAGATTGTTAAACAAATTAAGAATATTGATCTTCATAATTGAATCATGTTGTCAAATTCGATGGTTTGGGGTTAAAGAGAATTGATATAAGGTGATTCGAAATTCTAGTATGCTTTTTATCATCGTATTTTCATAACACTTTCATTAATCACAACTTTGCATTGATTTTTATTAAATTAGATATTGCAGTCATAAGTATATTAGTTAGTGACAATTTAGTTTTAGAAGAAACACCAATTTTCATAGTTTTGGTTAAGGTAAAGTTAATCGAACTTAACCCAATACAATTTCTCTGGGTATGATACTTCGATTCATAATTAATTTTACTACTTGTTAATGATCCATGCAATTGCAGTATTTCAAACGAGAATATTTCGTAAAAACAATATCCATTCGAAGGGTATACACCAAACTATCCTACTTGTCGGAATTTGGTTTTAAGAATTGGAAATTTGGTTAAATGTCAAAATCGAAACCATGAAAAAAAATTACTTCGTGTCAACTTCAGTCAAATATTCGGATTTGATGGTCAAATTACAAAAGTAAATAGACCAACTTGTTTTACTCGTCGAGTAGATTTTCGTGGTATATTTGGAATCTCAAAATCAATTTCGGATGAATGAGAAATTGCGGTCTAAAGTTGGAAGAAGATAGAGAGAATTGTCAGAAATTTGCCTAAGTGTGTTGTTTGCTTGATGCTGGACTGTCGCTCGAGTGACATGCTAACAATAGGCTAGCGATAGGTTAGCAACAAAATCTCTGTTATTTTTGCTCGAGCGATGTGTTGGCGATATGCTAGCAACAGTAAATGGTTCGACCTTTGGCAAGAGTTGCTGAGTTTGGCACGTGACACTATATAGGACCTCTTGGACATGTATTTATCATTCCATATCATTCTTTACATGTTATGTTACATAAAATATTTCATCAAAAGTGATTTCTTTGCATAAAATCATACGTTCGGTAAAGAGAGAATTTCGTTTGAGTTGACTTGATATGATTGTTGTATCTTGAAAGATGGTTGCCGAAAAATCGTTAGCACCGATTTGAGGTAAATTCATCTTAAAGAAAAAGTGTTCAGCATTTGCCTCAACCAATCGCATCACTAGCATATTTTCTTTTCTTATCTTTCCATTTATTTTGATTTCAAAAATTGACTAACCTTGTTTATATATTTATATTGCAAGGTTCAATGACATGCTTTCATTCAAATGTGGAAAATGACGAGCCCATATTCATGTATTCGGATTCGGTATATCATTGAATTGTCTTCTCAACTATTTTGGTAAGTCAAATTATGTTTCGATTTCACGCATATAAACGGTATGTTTTTGTGAATATAATATGCACATTATCGGGGTAATATCCCCAACACTACCCTCATGCATAGAGTAACACCTCAGGAAGGTGATCCGGATTACGACAAAGTTCTTTCTTAACTCGGAATATATTTTTTAGACCTCTCTGCCTATAGAGCTCCAAGCAACTAAAGTTATGGCAGTCCAAGACAAACTGTCCACACGTTCTCCTGATAAAGAGTACTTGAATCAGCTGCACCATATTCAAAGGCTTCCATTTTGATCCTGAAGTTCAACAACTATTTGAAAGATTCTCGACCAAATTAGATGAGATTGAATGTATTATTCATCGATGATACAAGGACATACATCTAAAAACAGAAGTGGTGCTGGTGTTCCTCCATATGAATTGCTTTTACC
>CAIGRB010107699.1:0-23773 GCA_903798255.1 Fraxinus quadrangulata
CAGTTATAATCAAGTCAAAATTTTCAAAACGTGTTTTGGGTGTTACCAAATCAATTTTTCAAAATGTCAAAAAAAAAAAAAAAAAAAAACACATTTTCAACAATCTTAAAATGGACACTCAAAAACATAAAACTCAAAATGAATTTAAAACTCAAAACACAAAATTGAAACACAAAGATAACAGTCTTTCGTCATTTTGGAATTAAAGTGATTTGTAGTTTCAAACACTATAATCCATATTTATTTTTGAAAAAAAAGAAAACATCGCGATTATTTTTTATCAAAATAAAATCTGGTTGAGTCTAAATCATTTGCTTCCTTTTAGCTTCTTTGACCCCAATTTTTAAAAATTTATTTTCAACCACATATTTTATAAGACCTACAACTTTTATCAACTTTTCAATCATAAATTTCATTAATTTTTATCAAAATCTACTAAAAATTATTTTTTAGTCAAACCAAATAGGGGCTCAATATTCTATCCTTTTTATCTTTATTTAGTTACAAACTTACAATCGCACATCCTTTTTATTATCTTTTAGTAACAGTTGTTGCCTTTTAATATTTATTTAGGAAGTTAGGGACTGAAGGTGCAATTTTAGTTAAATTTGACATTAGGTCTTTAATTGATCATAAGCACAATAGTTTATTCCATTGGCTTTTGTCTCACTTAAATTTAATAAAATTGAAAGTTAGATTTCAATTTTAGATTTGAATGGCTATTCACGGTAATCAACTATTTTTCGATCTCAAGTTATTTGATTCTTTCACATTTTTACAACATTATAATTTATTCGTCCATTTTTTTCACGACCACGAGAACCTTTTGCACATCATGAACGATACAATGATTTCTCCTTTCGTCTCAAGTCAGGCGCAATTAAAATCATGATCAATCATTTTTCAATCATTTTCTAGTAGTACGAGCGCTTACGCATGCGTATAAGAACTAAAAATAATAAGAATCCGTCAAGATTTCTCTTTACCAACATCAAATTGAATTCAATTGAACTTAGAAAACAAGTTTGTGGTACAACATACTAAAGCGCCCCCAAAACAGCTTTGGATTTAGATGATCTATTAACAACATTCAAAATGTACAAAAGTGGCATTTAATGTTTCGTTCAAGGACTCCACTCTTCCATAATAGTCTTCTTGTTATTTCAAACTTCTTTTACTAATAACTAATCAGATTTGAATGTGTATTGCACATTATTTTGAAATACTTTATAAGTGCTGTAAAGGTAATTTGATTATTTATTTACCCTTTTGATGTAAATATAAGATAGATGTAAGTCCCTGAAAACAAATGTTAATCATTATACATGCACATAAATAGTGAAATGCATACTTGAATGTGAGTATTAGAATTACAACTAAATGCACAAATGAAAATGAATGGCAAATATGATACACGAATTAAAATGAATATTAATTAATTTAGAATTTAATACCAAAGAATATATACTTGGCAATGAATATTGAATTATTTATACTAAATGAATATAATCTAATTCCAATTAAGTGAAACTGGATATTAACGATCATACATGGATGTGAATAATAAATTACATTCTTGAATGTGAAATTCTAATTAATATTAATTAAATGAATGTAATTAATTGAGAATTAATAATATGGAATATATGTATGAACAAGGATTTTGTACTATTTATTATAATTTGTAAATTAAATATATATAAAGTATTATTGAAATAATTGAATTATAACTGGGCTATAATCGTCCAAAGAATGATTCTAACTCGATGTGATATTTAATATATTATAGATTAAATGTTCGACGCGCCCTTTTACATGTACATAGAATTAATATTCCTAAATAAATAATGGGAAATGACAATTTTGGAACTACCATTATTGGCTACTACAAATGGTACTTGCTCCTCATTCAATTTTTTATTGGATCGCAACAATTAATTTTTGTAGTGTTTGAGCCTTCATTTGCAGATTCGAAATAAAAGTGTCCTTATATGATCCCAATATTGTCGAAAATAACTCCAAAAATATGGTCAATTAATTTTTGATTTTGTAATGTTTTGACTGATGATAGCATTGAGTTTATAAAGGAATTGAATTATTGCATCTGATTGATTAACCTTATGATATGGAGAATCCCTAATCCCTACAAGAGGTATCATAATCATGATGAATTCCGGAATATGTGTGGAAGATTCAAACAAATGTGAGCCAATAGTTGATTGTCGCGGCGAGAGATTTAGCCATAAAACACTAACTTGATGTAGCGATGAAAAAAATATAAATCTCGATAGTGTGGGATCTTCCTAGTTGAAAGAAGATGGATGGTAGAGGTCACTGTTTAAGAGAAGAGAGATGTGTTTTCTTAAAATGTTATTTAGATGAGGGGTAAAAATTAAAGAATTGAAAAAGAAGGTACATTTTAACTCTTTGAAGAAGTGAGGTGTACAGTCAAATTTCTACAATTTTGTATTGAGTGGGCTTTTGATTGTAAAGAGGGAAACGTTTGGTTGGGCTAAGATCTAATGGTTAAGAGCTGATGGTTTCTATAATGGGAATTGACAACAATAGCATTAAAAACTTGCAGGCAACAATATCTATGTAAACCTTGGATTTAAATGTTGCTTTGCTCGTCTATATATCTACTTTATTTACGTTTAGTATGTATTACTGAAGTAGTGTGAATCTATTATATAGATATCTATTTCAATAATAAATTTTGTGATGGGAAGTTCGACACCTTTATTACCTATAAATATAAATATATATATTTGAAGTTAGAAGGGACACATCTATTCGACCTAGAGCATGGATAAAAGAAATTATTCAGGGTTAGGTGCTCTTTTATGGTGTTTCCATTTGAATATTTATTTTGTGTATTGTCAACAAAAATAAATAATTCCAAAAATACTGTTACTTTATTTTGGCCAATTTGATTTGTGTTAAAACTTTCAAGCACACTAAGTACGTTTTTTAATCTATTTGTTACTTTATTTTATATCTACCAAGCATCGATGACATAACATATGAATTCATTGATGGATAAATTTATGATATATTTCAATATTTAAATTAAATTCAATTTCTACTAATGAATTGATACTCAGCATTCCTAGCTAAGTTGGATTAGGTTAGTTTTGGTTTAATAAAGCATCCCATGAAACCTGATGTGATCCAAGGTGCCGTTACAACGAGGACAAGTCCGAAAAAGGATTCGTTGATCGTCGAAGAAGGGTCGATGACACAATCGAGAACAAAGCGGGTGCAAGAGGCTGTGGCATTACTCGTTCAAGATACGGTGGACAATATGGCGATCGTGACGAAGAATGAGGAAAGTTTCATGTTGGGGTTAAGGTCGAAAAACACTTGAATCAATATGTTAGAGGCAAGCGAAGATGGAGGCCAGCCGGAAGAACCATGTGGCCGCATGGTTCTCCAGCCATGCGACAGCATGGCATGATTCTGCGAGCCAAAGGGACTCGCATGGCCCTTCCATGCGACCGCATGGTACAAAATCCGGACGGATTTTTTCATTTTCCTTGAATTTTCTTATTACACTAGAATTTTATTTTATTGCGATATTTTGTAATTTTTTTAAGTTATTTCTGATTTTTCCTAGATTCTAGGGTTTAGTATAAATAGTTATTTTATTTTCATTGTAAAGGACGATTATTATTATTGAGATTAAAATCTTGTGAGGCTTTAAGCTTTCAACCTTATTCTTCATTAAGCAATTTCGAACGCATCAAGAATCGCATTCTTGTGGCCTTCAAACTATCAGGATAGATTCATTACATGTGTAATCAAGAGGTCTATATATTGTCGACTATTGTGTTGGTTACTTTGTTCATAAATCTTGGGTCGAATCCAAAACTTAGATTAGTTGGCTTTCTTGGGTTGGTTCTAATCTCTTTGTGGTGCGTAGCTATAATTGTTACCTGGTTCTCATGAGTCACCATGCGGCCCCATGGAAGGGCCATACGAGTCCCTTTGGCTCGCGGTGTCATGCCATGTGGTCACATGGCTGGAGAACCATGCGGCCGCATAGTTTTTCTGGCTGGCCTTCATCTTTGCTTGCCTCTAACACATTGATCCAAGTGTTTTCCGATCTCAACCCCAACATGAAACTTGCCCCATTCTTCGTCACAATCGCTATATCATCAACCGTAACTTGAATGAGCAATGCCATAACCTCTTTCACCTGCTTTGTTCTCGATCGTGTCATCGGCCATTCTTCAACGATCAACAGATCTTTTTTCGTACTTGTCCTCGTTGCAACGACACCTTGGATCACATCATCCCCTCAATCTTCAAAAGAATTCATCCTCGAATCTGAACCTGCATCAAACAGAGAGAGATCAGATACATTAAAAGTAGCTGAAACATTATACTTACCAGGAAGATCGAGCTTGTAAGCATTGTCGTTGATCCGTTCAATGACTTGAAAAGGACCATCTCCCCGCGGCTGCAACTTCGACTTTCATTGTTCTGGAAAGCGTTCTCTTCTCAAATGTAGCCAAATCTAATCACCAAGTTCAAACGTAACACTTTTCCGCCTTTTGTTCGCTTGTGAAGTATAGTGTTTATTCTTCTGTTCAATTTGGAACTTTACCTTCTCATGTAATGCCTTTACCAATTCTGCCTTCTTTTTTCATCTAAACTACCACGTTCATTAACAGGCAAATGAATTAAATCCAATGGTGTCAGTGGATTAAAACCATAAACAATATCGAATGGAGAAAATGAAGTAATAGAATGTATGGCCCTATTAATCACAGTACGTAGCAACTGGATCATATTCCTATTACCTACTTTGGTCTGGCCATCAGTTTGTGGGTAACAGGTTGTAGAAAATAATAGCTTAGTTCCTAACTTATTCCACAAAACTCTCCAGAAATGACTAAGGAATTTAACGTCCTGATTCGACATAATGCTCTTAGGAACCTCATGCAAACGTACTATTTCTTTAAAGAACAAATCTGCAATATTTGTAGCATAATCAATCTTATGGCAAGGAATGAAGTGTGTCATTTTACTAAATTTATCTACCATCATAAATATTAAATCACATCCTCTCTTAGTCCTAGGTAAACCCAAAACAAAATTCATGGAGATATTAACCCAATGTTCACTAGGCATAGGTAAGGGTGTGTATGGTCCTTGTGGTAAAACCTTAAATTTAGCTTGTTTACACATTATGTATCGACTACATATCCTTTCTACATCACTTTTCATCTTAGGCCAATAAAAATGTTCTTCCAACATCTTTAAAGTCTTCTTGACCCCAAAATATGTGACTCTCTGACCAACAATTCCCTCATTGAACATCTAGGAACACACAATCTATTTTCCCGAAATAAATAATCATCATGCTTAAAGAACTTATCAAAATCCCCCTTACTACATGACTCATATATATCAGAAAAATTAGCATCATTCACATACGTGTCATTTACATATGCAAATCCAAGCAATTTCACACTTAAAGAAGTAAAAAGCACATACTTTCGTGACAACGCATCTGCTACTACATTCGCTTTACCTTGTTTGTACTGAATGACACACAGAAATGTTTTAATTAATTCTATCCATCAAGCATGTCTCTTGTTTAGCTTCCCTTAACCCCGTAGATACTTCAAGGACTCATGGTCAGTGTGGATCACGAACTCTTTCGACCAAAGATAATGTTGCCAAGTCTCTAAAGCTCGTACAAGCGCATACAACTCCTTGTCATATGTAGGATAGTTAAGTGCTGCCCCCGCTTAGTTTCTCACTGAAGTATGCAATAGGTTTTCCATCATGCATCAAAACAACACCAATACCTATTCCCAACGCATCACATTCAATTTCAAAAGCTTTATCAAAGTTAGGTAATGCTAAAACAGGTGCTTTACACAATCTATCCTTAATAGCCTTAAATGCAAGATCTTGTTCTACGCCCCATTTAAATCATATACTCTTCTTAACAACTTCCGTGAGCGATGTGGCAAGTGTGCTAAAGTCTTTAACAAATCGTCTATAAAAACTAGTCAAACCATGGAAACTTCTAATCTCAGTTATGTTTCTAGGTGTAAGCCATTCCTTAATAGCTTTGATTTTATCTTCATCCACTTTTATTCCCTTAGCACTAAATACGTATCCAAGAAAGATAACATTTTCCATGCAAAATGTACACTTTTTAAAATTAGCATAAAGTTGTTCTTTTCTTAAAATCACAAGCACACTTTAAATGCTCTACATGCTCATTTAAGTCCTTACTATAAATCAAAATATTATCGAAGTATACTACCACAAATTTACCCATGAAAGCACGCAAAACATGATTCATTAAACCCATGAAAGCACTAGGTGCATTAGTAAGCCCAAATGGCATAACCAACCATTCATATAACCCATATTTGTTTTAAAAAAAATTTCCACTCATCCCCTTCTCGCATCCTAATTTGATGGTAACCACTTTTAAGATCAATTTTACTAAATATGCATGCACCGTGTAATTCATCTAACATATCATCTAACCTAGGGATATGATGATGATACTTTACCGTAATATTGTTGATGGATCTGTAATCCACGTACATCCTCCAAGTTCCATCTTTCTTTGGTCAAGTAATACTAGCACGACACATGGACTCGTCATTTCCCGTACATACCCCTTTCTTAACAACTCCTCCACCTGCCTTTGTGGCTCTTTAGTCTCCTCGAGATTACTACGGTACACTAGTCGGTTTAGANTTCAATGAATAATGATGAATCATTTATAGGTAAACCCCAGATTCTAGGTAAAACCGGAAATAACTCAATAAGATTACAAAATATCGTAATAAAATAAAATTATAGTGTAATAAGGAAATTCGCGAAAAAAGGAAAAATCTGTCCGAATTTTGTACCATGCAGCCGCATGTTGTTAGTCCATGCGGTTGCATGGAAGGGCCATGCTAGTCCCTTTGGCTCGCGGTATCATGCCATGCGGTCGCATGGCTGGAGAACCATGCGGCCCCATGGTTCTTCCCGGCTGGCCTCCGTCTTTGCTTGCCTCTAACATATTGATCCAAGTGTTTTTCAACCTCGACCCTAACATGAAACTTGCCCCATTCTTCATCACGATCACCATATCGTCAACCGTAGCTTGAACGAGCAATGCCATAGTCTCTTTCACCCGCTTTGTTCTTGATAGTGTCATCGACCCTTCTTCGACGATCAACAAATCCTTTTCCGGACTTGTCCTCGTTGCAACGACACCTTGGATCACATCAAAACCAAAACCAAACCAATAAAAGTCTCTTAAGAAAAAATGATCCTCATCGTACAATTGGAAAAATCGATCCAAAGCGGTTGCTTCGATTTAGATAGGTTCGTTTCTTCAATTTTTGTGATCAAAATGCTCACCCCTATTCACAATTCAATATTTATACATAAATGTCTTTGAGCAATATTAAAATAAAAATGTCAAATGAAGAGGAAGATGGATATGAGAATTTTAATATATTCTGAAAAAAGAAACATGATCTTTAACGATCTCCCCTATAATTTTATCTATACTTATTACTAAAATCATTGCTGAATCAACATGTCTAATAGAGTATCCACTTCTTGATAGATAATTAGATAATATTTTTTTTATCACGTCAGCTTGACGAGTCCCTGTCAAATTACATGGTTTATGATTTTTGATAAGTGTGTTTTGTGCATTTATTCGGATTATATTACTAAGATTTTATATTCTTAAAGTGTTAATTTTTACTTAACTTATGTTGATTTTCTTTTGTTTCAGTGTTAAATCCATTTCTAAGCAATTAAAAAGGAAGAAGGATAAAATCAAATGAAATTTATAATTTTCGGATCAAATTCCACAAGTTAGGATTTGAGGACATTGGTTGCACAATTGATGAACTCAAGGATTAAATTGCATTATTTGAAAAATATAAACCTTGGAAAAAATATTACATTAAATGGGCATAGGAATTAATTGTGCCTTATCGACTTGCATTTGGAATCAAATTGAGGGTAGGGGTTGGGCTTTTTTTGGATTAGAAAAGGCGGCAGCTGATTGAGGAAGGAAAAGCCGGAGAAAAAAAAAAACCAGAGAAGGGACAAGAAGCCGCCGACAGAAATTGAAAAAAAAATGAAAAAGAAAGAGGACGACACACACATGGACGGATGGAGGGGGGGCGGGCCAGTCCCCACCTGTTGATTTTTTTTTAGTTAGAAAAAAAAAATTATGTAAAAAAAAATCATATGTAATTTTATTTTTTTTACGTATTAGTCTGGCTTGTAATCTAGTTCTGGATCCGTCCCTAGACACACACACAGAAAGCAAAGACGAGGACGGACACAAGCAGGGAGAAAGAATTAATTTCAGATTTTAGTACAATAATTCAACGATCATTGTGCGAAAATTAGAAAATTAATCAGGTTCGTTAATTTTTGGTGATCTTTTTAGCTTTTGCTTGTTTAATTCGAACATTATGAGTAGTTAAATAATTTTAGTGCAATAATTACGATGAAACTTATATCGGGAAACTTTAACTCTTGATTTTATTTCTTTTTGATATACAAAACACGTTTTCAGTTTTTTAATGATTGATATGGATTTGCGCAATGATTTTATGAATTTTGTGACTTGTTTTACCTTCAAAAAATTGAAAAGAAGTTAGATTTAGTGTCAATTTTCATAGAGTTCAATAGAGAATATAAATATACCACTACATTTTACGTGATCTTTAAGTATTCATAAATCTTTAATGTATTCTTGTATGTTCGCTTCCATCATAAAAATATAGCGGGTTAGATATAAGGATATGTTTAATTATACTTGATAAGTGTAATTAACTCATTAAACAAGAATTAAACAAGTACCTTTAAATCGTAATTTTTGGTTTGTTCTTAAGCACTTTTGAGCGTTTTGATGTGTGTGTTCGTATTGTTTTGTAGTTAGACAAATTTGGATGAAAATGGAGTGATTTGAAGCTTGGACTGGAGTTAAGATAATGATCATGGAAGGAGGCATGGATTGGAAATGAGGGAAGAGAAGAATGAATTGGAAAGGAGGCCAAAAGAAGAGCAAACTAAGTAAAGAAGAAAGCAACCAGAAGAGGAAGCAAAAGTGTGGGGGCGCTAAAACGTGAAAAAAATCAGCAGAATTGCTGTAGAAAAAATCGCAGCACCGCTTCCGGGTAAGTGAAAAAAAAAAAAAAGGAATTTCAAAAGATTTTCGGCCTGGTTCATCTCCAATTCGACTTGTAACTTTGGAGAATTATAAATACACATTTGAATACCTAAAAAAAGAGGAGAAAAGAAGGAAAGCAAGGGCTAAAGATGAATATTGAAGAAACCTATTGAAGAATGGACTATTGACACAATTGGGGGAAGAAATCAAGCGGCAAAACTAGTTTTTATAAATCATTTCCTCTTATCCATGTTATTTCTATTTAATTTGATAATGTCAATTATCTCAATTATGAATTAAATTTTTAGATCTAGGGTTTGAAGCAATCGACTTGAGATGTGCTTGATTTCTATATATTTAGTTCTTTTGGATTTTTCGTTAATTTATTTGTGTTGTTTGTGTGTAATGCTTTCAATTAATTGGCCACTAGTTGAATGAATTTATGCGTAAATTTCGGCACTCGAGAGAGGAAACTTTAGGTGCGATCTATGAACAACATAACCTAGGTTTCATAGATTTCGAGAGAAAGTACGAATATTTGAGGCTTTATTTGAATTAAGAACCACGTGCATCGATAATTTCTATACATTTAATTCGGAATAAAGATATTGGAATTGAACTATAGAGATATGTTCTATTCGGCACTTGAGAGAGTGAATCGAACTAATTTAAGGTTCTTGCCTATAAATTGAGAAAAATTCGATTGAGTTAACGTTATAGGTTGAAAAATATTGTCGATAGTGCGATGAAATCATTCCCTAGGCTTTCATAATTTGATAACTTCTTGATAATTTGCTTCCTTTCACTTGCCATTTTTATTCCATCTACGTTAGATTAAAATTACAATATCGATCCAACTTTGATTGTCTAAATAAAGTAAAAACTAAACAGTTATAGTACTCGATAGAAATTAAGTATCAATCCTTGTGAGTTCGACAATTTCCATTTCATCACTGTATTACAAAATTTGACAGCATACACTTGCGGCATAAATCATGATATAGAAAATGCATGACACTACTCAATAGAGGTTGTTAAACAAATTATAAATACCAATCTTCGTAATCGAATCATGTTGTCAAATTTAATAAGGTTCGAGGTTAAAGGAGATTGATATAAGGGAATTCGGATCTTAGTACGCTTTTCATCATCATGTTTTTATAAAACTTGCATTTAATTATAATATTGTATTGATTTGAGTTAAGACAAATCTTGCGTTCATAAATAGAAGATTATTTAATTATAATTTAAATTTAGAAAAAAAAAATCATAATTTCAATTGTTTTGATTAATGTTAAGTTAATTCAAAATTAAACTAGTACAATCTCTGTGGATAAAATACTTGGATTCAAAAAATTATTTTACTACTTATTAACAAATTGTGTACTTACGGTATTTAAAACGAACAAATATTTTCGTGATAATTTTTTTTCCATATTATCTATTTTTGCTATGACAATTTTTCAAACAATTTACATTAATATTGGAGATGATGTATTAGGAACTCTCTCCACTGGCCCACTCCATTTCTTATTATTCAAGATCGAAAATGTAAGAGTTTATAATTATTTATAGTTGATCAAATTCTATTTTTATCCATACATTTTATAAAATTCAATATATTTAAATTTTTTTTAATTACACATACTTTTTAAAGTCCCACTACTTATAATTACTACAAACTTAGCCGAGCATGGTTAAAAATTGCCCATCTTGCCCAACATGTCTAAGGATTGCCCACCTTGCCCAAAGATCACAAAGTAATTGAAAAAAAAATTAAGCTCTTATTATTTGACAGAAATAAAATTTTCAATAGTAAATTTTTAAAGAATATATAGTTAAAAAGTAGAAGAAAAATTTTGAATTTAATTACAGAATATTTTATTTTATAAATGTGTGATTAAAAATGAATATGTAGAATAAATTCTTTTGAAATAATTCTTGTCAAATAAGGGCAATGCCCTTTTATAGGATGATAATGGAACGTAATAGCATGCTTCGTGCCTTACCCTACCGTTGGGAATTTATCGTCCAATTCCTGCCTAAGGAAGGTAGGAAGGGAAGGCAACTCACACCTATTTAAATGATTGTGCTACGTATACATAATGATTTGTATACAGATAATATGGTGAAATATGATTGAGTAAGAATTTTTTCAATTAAATAAAAAAAATTTCTTCACTCTCTTTTTGATGTCTCATATGCTTATAAAGACTTTTCATGTACAAGTATAATTTATATTTTTTCTATAAATTACATGACACATTTGAAAATTTAAGTTGTTATTTTATAAAAAAAATAAAAATAAAAATACAAAGATTGTATTAATGGGCTAAAAATAAAGGGACCACAAATTCATTTAGAATGTGTTTGAAAGGGTTTTTCTAAATTCTAAAAGCAATCTCAAAAGTGTTTTTATTTTAAATATTAGTCGAATGACGAAAGTCATGAAATATTTTTTGACAACAAAAAAAAAATAAATTAAAAATACTATTTTAGAGAAGCCCAATTTTTTGGCTTTCCGAAAAACTCCAATTGAACTTTTATGACACAATTACATGTATTTATGTGATTTATAATGCGATTAGATTTAGCAATTTACTATTTTAAATATGCTAGTTAAACAAAATGCCAATCTTACCTGCCTGATTTGATTTGAAAGTAAAAATAACTTCTCTCCATCAGACTTTAATTCAACCATTAAACCCACCCCACCTGTAATGCGATACAGATTTTTTTTCTCCCATTTCTGAGCAGCTCTAACATTTCAGTTCAACAACTCAAACCCTAATGGCCATGTCCCGCTGCGCGTGGGCGTTTCCGTCATTTAATTGCCGCTCCGATCCCGACCTCTTCCGGCCGGACATACCCTCTTCAGGCGGAAAGTTCTCTACCAACTCTCTCTCTCCGCATCCACTACCTGCGCATGCTATTTCTTCTCTGATTTTCAAATTTCCTCCGAATTTTGTGCGGCAATTGAGCACCAAGGCTCGGAGGAACTGCAGCAACATCGGCGTGGCCCAGGTGGCGGCGGCTACGTGGTCTAACCAGTCCACGCCGGCGGCTAAGGCCGTTGACGCTGCTGCTGCTGCTGCAATAGCGCCAGTTGACGTTGAAGAGGTGGCCGCCATGGTGGAGAATAATACCTGTTTTAATGGCGAAAATGTAGAGTTTGAGGGTTTACCTCATTTCAAATATGCTTCCTTTTTGAATTCAGATGGCAGCATCGCAATTCATGCGGGTACATCATTCATCTATCTATAAAGTATAAACTCTTTGGTAGCAATTTATTTATTAGATTTTATTCTCCATGCATTTCTGTGATCCCGCATTATATGTTTGTTCGTTTTCACATTCAATAACAGCGGCAGTTTCATTATGTTCTGAATTTATGAAATAATGTTAAGGAAACGATTAGAATATGTATTTGGGGAACGAGGCTTGGTATTCATTTAGGATGTCAAGTTATGATGTGAATAACTATGATGTTTATTATCTGTTTCCAAGTTGGAAATACAAATCCTTAGACATGTGTGACATTAGTGATTTTTTTCGCAGCTCGAAATTAATAAGCACATTGCATGTGCTCACAGGATAAAAAACGCATGACCCCAAATGAGTTTTCTGATATTTTCCTTCCCATCTGGGTTCCCCCCCTCCTTTCTCTTTCCAGCTGCAATTATAATTCAGGGCGCTAAACAGATAAAGAAATCTGTTACCTTCTTGCACAAACATTTACATTCCTCTATCTTGATGTCCTTTTTATAAATCCTGGCAGGTGAAAGATTAGGTCGTGGCATTGTTACTGATGCAATAACTACTCCAGTAGTTAACACTTCTGCTTATTTCTTCAAGAAAACTTCTGAGCTCATTGATTTCAAGGTACTCATAACTGATACATTTGAAGTCTTGCTTCTAGATCATTTTCCTATTCAGACTTGGGGTCCCATGGTAGGGAGTAATAGCCCTAACCCTTCCTCTCAAGATGGTAGCCGGCTTAAGAACACCAATCTTGGAATCGTTTGAGCTTCGGACAGAATGAATTGCTCGTTTAAGCAATTTAATATGTGATACTATATTAAGACTAGAGATTTCATTTCAAAAGGTTAACCTTGTTTAAAGGATTACCACAAGCCCTTGAGTCCTTGATTGATTCCCATTATTTCCAAAATATATTTTTTCTTTCTTCTTTTCAACCACACATTTTTCAATAAAATATTACACGTAAATCCAAAACATTTTTCTATTTTTTGACTATACATTCTTCATCTATCTACTATTCCAAAATGCATTCTACACTAAAAATGGGGCTCAAAGAGGCTCTAAGTATAGTTTATTATTTTCATATATAGCAATATGAGATTTTGTACTTAACATTCTTCGTAAGATGGTACCAGTTTGAGAACAGCAATCTTAAAATCCAATTACTCGTTCAAGTTTTGGACAGATTGAATTGCTTGTTTGAGCATTTTGGATTCCAATACTAAAGAGTTGAGCTTTCATCTGGTAGGTCAATCTCTTAAAAGGACCACTCCAAGCCATTATTATTTTCATATATAATTGACAAAACTTGTCATTTCAATAATATTAAAGTTTTGACTGTTTACATATATATATTTACAACTATATAGGCTAAACTAGGAAAGAATCAAACTAAACCAGGAAAGAATAAAATCAGGAAATCTTCTAATATTAATCTCCTAATCTTAGGAGAAAAATCAGAACTGATTCCCTAGAATCAAGAAATACAATAGCTGTAGAATCTCCTATATTACAGCACATGTATATTTTTCCACATTCCCCCTCAAGCTGATGAATGGATGTTATCCATTCCAAGCTTGTCAACTAAACTCTGAAAAACTGTACTGGACAATCCCTTTGTGAGTATATCTGCGAGCTGATTCTCTGTGGAGACAAATGGAGTGCAAATGAGGCCACTATCAAGTTTTTCCTTTATAAAATGTCTATCGACTTCTATATGCTTCGTGCGATCATGTTGTACCGGATTATGTGCAATATTGATAGCCGACTTATTGTCACAATACAATCTCATCGGACCTTCCCACTTAATCTTCAAATCTTCCAAAATTATCCTCAGCCATAGGAGCTCACAAATTCCAAGTGCCATTGACCTGAATTCTGCTTCTGCGCTCGATCTTGCTACCACATTCTGTTTTTTACTTCTCCACGTAACAATGTTTCCTCCCAAGAATGTACAGTAACCTGAGGTTGATCTTCTATCATCAATTGATCCTGCATAATCAGCATCAGTATAGGCTTCAAGACTCAATTCTTCTCCTTGTCTAAACAAAATCCCCTTACCAGGTGAACCCTTCAAGTACTGTAGGATTCTATTCACCGCTTTGAGATGAGTTTCTTTTGGATTATGCATAAACTGGCTCACCACACTAACTGCATATGCTATATCTGGTCTAGTGTGTGATAAATAAATCAATTTTCCAACAAGTCTCTGATAATTACCTCTATCAACTGCAACATCTTCTTGGACATCACTCAGCTTATGGTTGAATTCTATGGGCGTGTCAACTGGCTTACACCCCAGTTTACCAGTATCCTTCAAAAGATCAATCACATACTTCTGTTGAGATATAAAAATCCCTTGCCGAGAGTGGGCCACTTCTATGCCAAGAAAATATTTTAGTTTACCAAGCTCTTTGATCTCAAATTCTTTCACCAAACATCTCTTTAATTTTTCAATTTCTTTCATATCGTCTCCAGTCACTATTATGTCATCCACATAAACCAATAATGCAGTGATTCCCCCTAAAGTTGAATGTCTTACAAACAATGTATGATCACCTTGACTCTGTTTGAATCCAAGACTCAACATAAATTTGGTAAACCTTCCAAACCAAGCTCTTGGAGATTGTTTAAGTCCATACAACGCTTTTTTTAATCTGCATACTACTTGCTCGTCATTTGTAGAACCAATTCCTGGAGGAACTTCCATATAGATTTCTTCTTCAAGATCGCCATGTAAGAAGGCATTTTTTACATCAAATTGTTGCAATCTCCATCCAAAGTTGGCCGCCAATGACAATAACACTCTCACCGTGTTCATCTTCGCAACTGGAGCAAATGTTTCAAGATAATCTATGCCATAGGTCTGAGTATAACCTTTGGCAACCAATCTCGCCTTATACCTCTCTAATGAGCCATCAGATTTGTATTTCACAGTAAAGACCCATCTACACCCAACTGGTTTTTTTCCTTTCGGCAATTTCACCAAATCCCATGTCTTGTTTTTTTCTAGAGCCTCCATCTCCACTTTCATAGCATTCCTCCAATTCTCATCTCCTAATGCCTCAGATAGTGTGTTGGGAATGACAATATTGTTAAGGCTAGTGAGAAAGACCCTATGATTATGGGATAGCTTTTTGTAGGACATGAAAAGGTATAAAGGATGTTGGGTACAAGTCCTAGTTCCTTTCCTAAGAGCTATAGGGATGTCATAGTCATTTTCTTTTTGGGTATCTGGAACATTAGAATTGGGAGAAGTGGTTAGAGTACTTACCTCAATAGTCACCGGGTTTGGATCAGATGATTGTAACTGCATGGGTTCAGAGAACGACCCTTTCTTTCTTGAATAAACCTTAAGATGAGGATGGTTTATTTTCTGTGCTACAGGTGCGGAAGGCAGATCATTTTCTGCTGAAACAGGCAGATCATTTTCTACTGAAACAGGAGGGAATGTAGGAATGGACTCAGATTGGACAGGAACAAGTGAGGACTGAACAGGAACAAATGGGAATGGCTTGGACACAGGCAACTCAAGAAGGAAAGAGTCTTTATCCTTATCTTCCATGAATGATATCTCCCCCTGAAGATAAGGATCACAAAAGTATTGATCATCCTCAACAAAAGTGACATCGACAGATACGTGAAATTTTCGTGTGGGAGGATGATAGCACTTATAGCCTTTTTGAGTAGACGAGTAACCAACAAAGACACATTTGAGAGCCCTTGGATCGAGCTTGCCCCTATGTTGAGAATGGACATGAACAAATGCAACACAACCAAATATTTTGGGAACTAGATTGTTAGTGATATTGAAATTGGGATAGAACTTTGCAAAGACTTGTGCGGGACTTCGAAAATCAAGCACCCTCGTGGGAAGTCTATTTATAATGTGAGTTGCAGTTAACACGGCTTCTCCCCAATAATTTTTTGGAACTTGTTTTTGGAAAAGAAAGGCTCGAGTAACTGCTAAAAGATGGCCATTTTTCCGTTCGGCCGTTCCATTTTGTTGGGGAGTGCTAATACAAGATGACTCGTGAATGATGCCATGTTGAAGAAAGAATGGAGAAAGGGTCTGATTAAAATAATCTTTGGCATTGTCAGATCTTAAACGTTTAATTCCAACTCCAAATTGTGTCTTGACCATATTAAAAAAGTTTTGAAACACAATGCTCACATCTGATTTGTTTTTTAATAGAAAAATCCACGTCATACGAGTGCAATCCTCAATGAAGGAAACAAACCAACGAGCCCCAGAAATGTTGGGTACAGTAGAAGGCCCCCAAATGTCGCTATGAATAAGAGTGAATGGAATAGATGTTCTTTTATTGCTTATTGGAAAAACAGAACGTTTGTGCTTTGCGAGTTCACACACACCACAATGAAAGCTTTGAACAGCAATTTTATTGAACAATGAAGGAAATAACATCTTAAGAACATTAAATGATGGATGACCAAGACGGCGGTGCTGAAGCCAAATCTTGTCTTTATTGGATTTAAATGACTCGGTAAGGAATGACAAAGGGAAACGATCCTCAATTCTAGGTTGTTCACTTGATTTTTCAAGATAGTAGAGCCCATCTCTCTCCCTAGCATGTCCAATCATCTTCCTCGTACCCAGTTCCTGAAATACACAATGAGAAGGATAAAAAATCACATTGCAATTAGTATCTTTGGTTAGTTTTTGGATAGATACAAGGTTGGTGAACAATTTTGGAACATGAAGGACATTTTTCAGTGTAAGTGAATCATTAATAAAAATATCTCCTTGACCAGCAACAGTAGTGACTGAACCATCAGCTATGGTGATTTTCTTATTACTAGGGCAGGGTGTGTATGAGATAAATTTTTTGGAGGAAAAAGTCATATGGTTTGTGGCTCCTGAGTCAATGACCCATGTGTTAGGGGTAACATTATCCAAAGCATTAAGAGCTTGAGATGAAGATGATATACCTGAAAATGCTAGATTACAAGTACCTGCTGAAGATGATTGCTTCTCCAATGACCCCAGAAAATTCTTCAATTTCTCAATCTCATTTCTGTTGAATTCAAATGGTGTCTCTGAAATGTTGTTATCTTCTATTGACTGAACTCCAGCCATATGAGCTTGACCATGTCCTCTTCCTTGTCCGCTTCTCCCTGTTCCATTCTTGTTTGGGACTTGTGGCCTGCCGTGAAGTTTCCAACATCTCTCTTTGGTGTGACGGAATTTTTTGCAGTAGGTGCACCATAAATTGTCTCTGTTAAAAGGTTTTGACTGACTTGGTTGATTGTTTTCTTCAGTGGATGGCAGATCTAGCACAGTACTCTTTTCACTTGTTTTTGACACCAACGCCGAGTTTTCAACAGAAATATTCTCAACCATAACTCCTCTCCTTCCTTCTTCAGCACGAATTATTGAAATTGTCTCATTAAGAGATGGCAAATCTTCCTTGCCAAGGACTTGAACTCGTACTGCATCAAACTCAATATTAAGCCCGGCCAAAAAATCATAAATTCTGTCCTTTTCAACAAACCTCTTAAGCGTGGCTGCATCTTCACTACACTTCATCTGGATGCATTGATAATGATCCTTCTCTTGCCAAAGACTTTGCAAGAGATTAGAATACTCAGTAATTGTCAAATTTCCCTGTTTGGTGGCAGCAATCTTAGTCTTGATCTCATAGATTTGTGCTGCGTCGCGAACCTTCGAATACGTTTGGTTGATAGCCTCGCAAATCTCCTTGGCGGTATTAAGGAACATGCAGGTGTCACTTATTTCTGGGGACATAGAGTTCCAAAGCCAGGACATCACCATTGAGTCTTCTTCGTCCCACGCATCATATTTGGGATCTCCCTTCTCAGGACCAGTACCGAGCAAATGACTCAACTTGCCTCTGCCTTTCAAGTGTGTCCGCACCAGTTGAGACCACTTCAAATAATTTCTTCCATTTAGTTTGTACACTGGCTGAATATTGGGTAGTTCCCCAATAGTAGAGTGAATTTTCTCTATGGCCTGGGTCTCGGTTGCCTGAAGTCCAGATGTGTGGCTGACTTCGGTGATTTTAGACATGGCTCAAAAAAAAAGGACAGAGGAATAGCAGAGAAAAGAACTAACAAAACTCTGGAATGAGAACCAGAAAAAATAAAAATAATGATCAATAGAATTCCCAGAGAAAGAGCCTAAAGCTCTGATACCATGACAAAACTTGTCAATTCAATAATATTAAAGTTATGACTGTTTACATATATATATTTACAACTATATAGGCTAAACTAGGAAAGAATCAAACTAAACCAGGAAAGAATAAAATCAGGAAATCTTCTAATATTAATCTCCTAATCTTAGGAGAAAAATCAGAACTGATTCCCTAGAATCAAGAAATACAATAGCTGTAGAATCTCCTATATTACAGCACATGTATATTTTTCCACAATAATTGATGTTGAATATACCATGTTAAATAAGTTATCCAAAAGCTTAAACTGTTGGAGAGGGTTACATGCATATTATTTGAGTCATGTTTTCTACATTCCCTCTCACTTGTAGGCAGGTATAATTTCTCTTCATCAAAGCCTTGACATGTGTACATTTTCATTAAATGGGTATCTTTGTTTGTTCAAATTTCATGTTTAACCATTTGTTTTGAAAAGCTCCAGCTGTTAGAGGGAGACACATGTATATTATTTAAATCTTGTTTTGAACAGGTACTATGTATTAGTATATCAAGCTCATTGGTTGAGAAAGTGTGAGAGAAATTACAAACTTATTAGATGGCAATCATTACTTGAACCTTATATGGATCGAGGATACATTCATTCCCTTTGGCAGATCTTATCTATTTTCTAATAAAATGAGGTGGCTGTGATGAAATTACAGATCTTCTGTATCCCTTTGGCAGGAAAAAAGACGGGCAAGTTTTGAATATGGTCGCTATGGGAATTATACCACTGTGGTTGCAGAGGAGAAGATAAGGTCATTTCTCTTTTTCAGTTTCATTTCTTAACTTTTATTTGGCAAGCATGTGAATTGATCATTTGAGATTGTAACTTTTTTTTCACTATAACTGCAACAGTGCACTGGAGGGGGCGGAATCAACAATATTGATGGCTTCTGGAATGTGTGTTAGCACGGTCATGTTGATGGCATTGGTTCCTGCTGGTGGGCATATAGTGACTACAACGGACTGCTATAGAAAGACTCGCATATTCATTGAGACTGTTCTGCCCAAAATGGGAATCACAGTATGATCTTTTTGTACCCATTAATTTGAGCACTTGATTCCCCAGCAGAGAAAGCATCACCACGTTTTAAGGAAAGAAATTAGGAGAAAGGTGCCGTCACTTTGTAAATACTGGGGGAGGGGATGCCGAGAATGCGTTGATTGTATTTAAATATGCTTTAAGAACAAATGCAGGTAATTATTGCGAACATCTAATTGATAAATAAAAACAATAGAGGGGACGTGAAAAGGTAAATAAAGGGAGACAGACAATGTGTGTAATGTATACTGAAGTCTAGATTCAATAGGTGCACTTTGCACTATAGATTTTGATTTATCTTCTTATGATACCCAAAATGCAGGCCACAGTCATTGACCCTGCAGATATTGGAGCTCTGGGGTCTGCATTAGAGAAGAACGAAGTCAGTATTAAAGAACATTGTCTTCTTACATTTTCTTTCAGGGATTCATCAATCTGTTTCATTAAATTGCTTTCTACTTTTAATAATTAGCAATACAGGTAATGTTGATTGAAAGCAATACTCTTTTGTGCAGGTTACTCTTTTCTTTACGGAGTCTCCAACCAATCCATTCTTGAGATGTGTTGACATTGAGCTGGTTTCAAAGCTTTGCCATGACAAAGGAGCCTTAGTGTGCATAGATGGGACATTTGCAACGCCTCTCAACCAGAAGGCTCTAACTCTTGGTGCCGATATTGTTCTCCACTCAGCAACCAAATATATTGGGGGTCATAATGATGTATGTTGGCTCTGATTAATGTATTTAGGTTTAACCACATTGATAACCACGTGATTTTTAGTGTTATTACTTCTTAGTATTACACCATCATATTTTCCCTGCAGGTTCTAGCAGGTTGCATCAGTGGTCCTGAGAAGTTGATTTCGGTTGTTCGCAACTTGCATAATATTCTGGGTGGTGCTCTCAACCCGGTTAGTTATCTTGATCAAAGATTGTCTTGGTATAATAATGTTGTCTTATTACCTTATATAACTCGAAATCCTTTTCTGTTCTACTTATTTTGTTAAGCTTGTAGCAACAAGCATAATTTTGTTGCAGACTTTGTAATTTGTAGCACTTTCAGCCTTTGCATCTTGTGTTTGTATCGTGTTAAGCAAGTTTAAATTCATTTTATCAGAATGCGGCATATCTGATCATCAGAGGTATGAAGACATTGCATCTTCGTGTACAGCAACAAAACACTACAGCATTGAGGATGGCCGAGATTTTAGAGGACCATCCCAAGGTATATTAGAGCTTAAATTTTTTTATCTTGCTTTAATAAACTAGTTGCGTTTCTGTCTAAATGTAGTTATGTATGGTTTTATATGGTGGAAGTATCATTTGCACAATAGTCCACTTAAACTATAATTGTAGATTAGGATTTAACAAGCATGAATTTCTGGAGTAATATCCAACAAGCATGAAATGCACAGGTTAGGCGTGTCTATTATCCAGGCTTGGCCAGTCATCCAGAACATCAACTTGCAAAGAAGCAAATGAAGGGTTGTGGTGGCGTGGTTAGTTTTGAGGTCAGTATTGATAGAGCCACTGAATCTCGTTAAATGTTTCTGAAGCAACTCCTCTGAGGGTTTATCATGGAATTTGATCAGGTTGATGGAGATTTACTGACCACTGCAAAATTTATCGATTCCCTGAAAATTCCGTACATAGCCCCATCCTTTGGTGGCTGTGAAAGCATTGTTGATCAACCAGCTATAATGTCCTATTGGTACGTCCTTCCCTTATTATGATAATTTCCTTGAAAGCATGAGATCATTACTTTGTAAAATGGCATTTGGGTTACTATCCCTTATTTCTTTCTTCATTTGCTTCGGATTATCTTTTCTTTTTGAAAAAATATAATGTACTATAGAATCTATAGAACTATAATCTTCCCATTGGTTGGATGCTTAATGCTTGATGTTAGATCTAATGTTGCTGGAAGTTATAGGCCCCGGAAACTTGTGAATCTGATCTACTTTTATTTGTTTTATGTTTTGATTCTACCATTCATTAGGCTACAAGCGTGTTTGGCTAAGCTTAAAAACTTTACTTATAAGTAAACAATTAAGTTTTAAAGATAAATAATATATTATATTAGTATGGAATTAAGAGATTTATTTATTTTGAAACCATGTAAAAGTTACTTTCAAAATAATTTATATTATTTATTTAAAAGTAAAAAATCAAACATGTTTGGAAAAAAAGATCATTAAAATCAACACTTCCATTTTTTAAACTTTTAGCCGCACACGCTGGTGTCTCACTATTGAGAAGTAATGAGAAGGATGTCAAACTTCTCGGTTGAAAGGAATAGACGGAAAGTAACCTCATTAGTTTTAATGTTAAGTTACACGGTAATATATTTGGCTTTGTAGTTTTGAATCATACTGAATTGCTATTCAACAGCCGGATAGCAAAACTAAGCCATTCAGTAGCTGTAAATTCTCTATGTCGAGGCATTCTTATCTTGTAATGATGATGGTATGAATAATATGATAAGCGTTGTGAATTTGATCGGGCAACAGGGATCTGTCCCAGTCGGATAGAGCCAAGTACGGGATCATGGACAACTTAGTTCGTTTCAGTTTTGGAGTTGAAGATTTTGAAGACTTGAAGTCTGACATCCTTCAGGCACTGGAGATGATATAGAGAGCGTCTGGTTTGCTGTGTCTTTCTTTTTCCTATTTGGCAACATTTTCAGTTTCAATTTGCTGTATGATCATGAAATGTGACTTAAAGCTCAAGGATCTTCACTTGGATGGTTCAAGGCATGGAATTTTTGTCTTGCATTTTAATTCCTTGTACACACACACACACACACACCCACACATTCTCCAAAAAAGTTATTTTTCAAAAATCACTTCTCAAAAGCATGGGGTGAAATGTTAGGACCATGTAAATATTTTGTTCAGTTATTTATTCTCTCTATAGAATTTTTATATAAATCAGCAAGTCAAGCTATGCCAGGCGCGACTATGATGATCCATGTTTCAGTTGAGCAAATTCAAGAAATTGTTATTTTACTCGATAATTTTTTGGAGATGAAAGTTACATCTACAAGAATATTTGCTTTGAAATCAATTATTACAATTATATTGTGTAAAATTTATTTTTAAAAATTGGCAAAGACGAGTAATCAAAGTTAAGCTTTAATTTTGGCGACATAGGACGCAATCACCATTGTTCTCATGCAGAGTCTGAGTTGACTTCAATGTGTGACTATTCTTAAAAAAAATTACTTATAAGAAAATTAATGTTTATTAAGTTACTTTGCTTTTAAATGAATAATATACAAACATATTTGGAGTAAAACTGTCATCTCATTCGGAGCGTCACCGAGGTGGTAAACTTAGGTGTACATTTAGCATTAACCCTTAAGCTTAGACCAACATTTTTAGACACGAATGGAATTAAGAAATTTGATTTATGAAAATGAGTTAATGGTTTGTAAACAGGTCTACCTGGCCTTGAAGACCCTAGGTTTTCCCCTCTAAATCTTTGCCTCGATCAATCACTCGACCACCTTTGTCTTGACCTCGAGTGGGCACCTAATGGCATGATGGAATCCCTCAAGTCTTCCTACCCCATTCAAACTCTACCTAGGGAGTCCTCCAACTCAAATAAGGGAAGCATCTTCCCTTATTGTGCGAGAATCCTATGATATGGGTTGTGGATTGCATAAAAAAGTTCACCATATCTCCTAAAATGCTTTTATGTTAAGAAAAGGTGGAGGATATCTAACTTATCATTCATATTAATCTTTTGTTAATTCCTATTTGAGTCTCGTTATTTTTAAAATTTATTTTTAACCATACACTCTCTTATAAAATAGTTTTACACGTAAATTCAAAATTTTTTCTTATTTTTCAATTACACATTTTCCAACTTTTTACTGTTACAAGATGCATTTCTAGGTAAAAAAGGAGCCCAAACTAATTTATCTTCATACTAAGCCCCTGTTTGAAACTCATTTCTTTTTCTCATTCTATTTCTCATTCTTCATTTCAACCACACATTCTATCAATAAAATAATATTACACATAAACCCAAAAATTTTACTTACTTTTTAACCACACAATCTTCAACCAATCACTATTCCAAAACAAATTTTTTACCCAAAATG
>CAIGRB010107708.1:6629-24552 GCA_903798255.1 Fraxinus quadrangulata
ATTGTAACCTTAATATATTTAATATATCTATTTATTAATAAAATTTGAAAAAGACTGAGATTTTAAATTTTAAATTTTGATCTCCTAAATTTGTCAAAATTTAAAATTGATTAAACTTAAAATTATGTAATTTTGGTCAAATGCCCATTGCCCAAGCCCAATTAGTCGCACAAGCCTAATTGCCTAATTTCCTCACAAAATTACGATTCTTTACGGCTTAATTTTCACTCGCATATTTAACGGAAGAAATGTTAGGAATTAGATGGTAGTGAATCGAGTAAAATAATAAAGACGACAATAATATGAGTAATATGAAATGATAGATCACAAAGAAAAGAAGAGTTGCGTGGAAACCCAAATTCAAGAAAATCATGAACAGGGGCGAAGAATTCACTACAATCAATAGTAAAGAGTTGCAAATGATGTCTTTGAACCAATAACTAATTGAACAATTGATTAATTCCAATATGTGTTGTACACCACATATTTATAACCAAATAATCCCTAACATATTAGAAGAATTAATACAAGAATATTTTAATATAGAGTAAAGTCTCAATACAACGGGTAAAACTAATAATATAGAAGCTGTGATGAAATATGAGTCAAATTCATCTCGGACTCATTCAAAACACCTCCAACTCATAATGCTCCTCCAACAATATTTTAAATCAAATACTCAACATGAATTTAGGTCACAACACAATTCTAACAACGTCATATGCTAAAACGTTTGATTTCAAAAGAAAAGCTCCGCAGAGTAACACCGGAAGTTATAAAATTGCTTGTTCGTAGAAGATCGGCATTCATGCCAGCATGCACTGCCTGATTTCTATGCATGTATTTGGATTTTTGATGGTAAAAAATTTTGTTGTTTCTTTGCAAAGAATGCCGAAAATTTGACAGAAAAATGAGAAATCTCTTATTAATAATCAAATTCAACCAAATATTATGACAACCTATGAAAGTGCTTAAATAGTTAAATAGTAATTCTAAGAAAATAATACCCGAAAAGCAAATTAAGGACGAAAAATCATTTACTTAATTAAAGTACATATGACATAAAATAAAATATTAAAATAATGAAAATAAAATGGTGTATTACCACTCAATCAATGAGTCGATTTACTAATTTAGTAGCAAATGATATTAGACTAATTAAAAAGTCACGAATCATTGTCAACACACGTGAGTTTTCGAGATCTTCGATCCTTGACCAACGAAGTGCATTATCTTAAGAGATAACATCAGCGACACTCTTTCAATTAAATGATAATATTAGATATACCCGCTAACATTTCAAAAATTATAATAACTTCCCTATTTTAACTTTTAAATAAAATATTTCCCGTAACACCTTTAAAATTAATTGGTGTAATATATAAGTTAAATACAAATGGTTAATATTTTTATATTATTCTTAAGAACAAAGGATAGAACTTCATGTGTACCTTACATTCTATAAAAAGGAAAGGGATTAAAACATTACTAGCATGACATATAAATACAATAAATAAAAAGGAAAAAAAGAATAGTATTTGGTAGGGAAATTGTAAAAATAATTTAAGTTCGGGGTAAAATAGGTAATCACACTTATAATAGTAGTTGGTTAATAAATATTTATTATAGGAATGTTAGTGTAATTTTCTAAATGTGAGAAGTGTTTATGATATTATCTCGTTTTTAGTTTGAATCTCCTCGTACAACATTTATCAATTGGAGATTCAACTTATTGAGATAATATACATTTTGTGTGTTTTGGAGAGCTTTTTCTAAAGCTTAAAGTGTTTTTCGGAGGAAAAAACGATTTTGGTTAATATTAGGCGTTGACCTAAAAAATATGTCAACGGAATTCTACTACCTCTCCTCCATGTAGGTGTCATTTGCGACTTGAACGCCATGTTGGGAAGCAAATGTCATCGGCCAAGAAAAAAAGGTTCGTGGATCGTTTGTACTTTAACGATCAAGTTAATGACCGAATGAGAAATAAAGAGAGGGAGATGGGATTTGACCAGAGTTTAAAAACATATCTTTTGTGAAATGAGCTTACTAGTATATAGAGAAGTGGAAATGGACCGAGTGGGGCTAATGGGCCGAGTTCCAACCCAAGACGAGATTTCTTCATTTGATAGACCAAACCCATATTAGATAATCAAAGCCAGGTCAGTATATATGAGACCCCCTGAACATACCACGTAATCTATAGATGTAGCATTAGGAATGTTTGATTAAATTCAGTAAGTAATGTTTGATTAAAGTCAGTAAGTACTTATTGAAAATAAAAATAATTTTCTTAAAGTGGTTTAGTGAAGTACTTTTTAGATGAATATTAGAGTCCTAGACATAATAATTATATATCTCGTGTTAAAGTTTTTATTAATAAAATTGTACAATTTATTTCACAATCATTTAATAATAATTTTTATTTTTTTTTCATATTTTATCTTCATTTTAAATTCACAATAATCAAAAAAGAAAAACCTATCTCAAATTGGATAGATCTTATGTGATTGTCCTGCAAAATAGCGCACACAAGAAATAGGCCATGTCGAGTCTAAGGGTAGACCGTGTCGAGCCACACGAGGAATTGGTCGTGCCGGGCACCTCTTGATGTTATCCATAAGATTGGATTTCATGTTTATCAATTATTCTTGCTTATTTTTTATTTTTCATCTGCAGCACATAAAATTTCTTATCTCCATGTCCTATACTTTCATTTGTCACCTTAATCCTCTCACTTCCCCTTTCTTAAACAATCTTACTTCGACTTTTGATCATTGTATAAAATATAAATTGGGGATGCGATGGTTAAAGAGACATTGACGCTTGAATAAATACTGCAAAGAATAATCCTGCAAAGTGTAACTTACTAGTTTTTCATTTTCATAAATTGCAAACTTCGAGTCTATGATAATCTTAAATATATGAAGTTTATTAGTTTGCTGTCTAAGTGACATTAATTTTCTGAAATAGCATCTCCATCTCACTATTTTCTTAAATGTGTTGTATGATAAACTTGAAAGAATTTCTTAGAACTTGTTCGTAGGCGTCAAATTGATCCAAAAACTTTTTCTTAGAACGTATGTGACATGCTTGTCCGTCTTTACCATTTCAGTTGTACGATCAATTTTGAGTCGGGTGACCTGTTGACTTTTGATTACTACCTAACAATCTTCGTGTTGGGTCGATGTTTAGCTAATCTTTATATAAAAAAAAAAAAAAAACCAACAAATGAATAAGACTAAAGACTCGGAAAATATTTATTTCATATCCATGGACGATTATATTACAAAGATAGCCCATTGCAAGAGGGGGAAAATATACTGTTAAAAACTAAACACACTCCAAGATTACATTCGTTACACCATCAGCAAAATTTTCAGTCTCTTACTCTATCTTCCTCCGGAGTGAGTGCAGAGGTGAAGTTGAAGTTAGCACAATTCACAGGATGGGATTTACGTAAAGAGCTAAAACCCACCTTAGAATTTGATAGATCAAAGTGAAGAAGATGGTCCTCCAAATGATACGCCCCAATCACGATTGAAGCTCTGGTATTTAGCCCTCCATCAACAAAGGCTAAACAAGATACATTTGGTCGTGCATTTACCAGTGAATCAACGCCCAATATGGTCCAACTAACGTTTCGATTTTGCATAACAAAATCAATGTTTGGATACCCACCCACATGGGTTGGTGGCAAGTTGGAGTTGAAGCAGAGTCCGAAGGGTGGTACTGATTCCTCTTGAGGAACGCCTACAAACTGTTCGATGAAAAAACTAACAAAAGTTTTGAATATGGAGTGCTCAAGAACTGTGTAAGGTGTTGTCGTACTGATCAATGTTCCTCCAAATCCTCTGGTGCCTGACAGTAAAGAAGTGTTAAAAGGGACTGTTTTGTTGTTTATCTTTATTGACTTCACTAGAATAAAGTACTCTCCCTGTGGACCAATGGATAAAGGGGTGTAGGCCATTGACTTAGAAATGTCGTCGAAGCCGGTTGCTAATTTGTAAGGGGCATTACCAAAGAAAATGCCACCACTGGTGTTGGTGGAGGAAGACAGGCACAAAGAAAATTGCTGTGGAAACCCGAAGTGAGAAGCGAGTTGTAGTGGTAGAGCCACTGGAGCATGACCTAATCCAGCTACTCCCTGAACACTTTTTGGGAATGGTCCTTGCAAAAGAGATGAAGGTGCACAGGCAAAGAGGAAGCTAGGAATAGTGGCAATTTGAGCCATGTTTGATCCTTGAATAGACTGAAATGAGACGACATCCTGAGCAAGTTCACCAACAGTATAACGACGAGTTAGAGGATTTATAGTCATGACAGCGCAAGTATTGTTATGGCAACCGGGCCGAGCTGCAGAGTGACATTTATGGCAGTAATGGTCTCCTGCACGCGAACATTGTGTGGAGTGGCAAAAGGGAGCATTATAGGTTGATGACGAGTAGTTCTGATCACAAACCTCCCACAAGAAATTTCCATTTAGATCAACAAGAAAAGGTACCAACACTTGAGGTGTACTCTTGCGAATATTGGCTACATGAAGGCCGGTTGCAGTGTCCTTGTGGACCGGCAGAACGAGTGAATTAGGTCTGAAGGGGGCTCTAGCAACTCTGGATTCTGATGTGATAAAGAGAGCTGCAAAGAAAATGAGAAGAAAGTTGGAGATTGAAGCCATTAGAAGATATTTGCCAAGTATGAATGGTATAACTAATTGCAAGCGATGATCTATAAGGTGGCAAGACTGGGAAGTGATGACTATTTCAAGTAAAAGGTGTCAATCTTAGCCATATTGTTATTTTTCATGTCAGGATTTGTCAATGTCTATTGTTTGTTTTGCAATTGTCTGTCTACAAGCCAAATTTAGCATGTTAGGATTGGGACATTATGATGATTATCATCTGTGTAGGTGCAAGAGGGTCGAGGTGGGCGTGGAGGCACCTACATTTGGCGATTGTTCAAGGCAGCTGGCATTTTAGAGGATTAGAAAAAATTGTCCCTTCCCTTTGCTTGAAGATGGGATATAGGTCTTGTTTGGTTTTGACAAAATTATGACATGTTTGGTTGAAAAATGGATGAAAATCGTGAATTCCATGACGTGTCGGATTAAAAATGATTTGGAGAAAAATGAGTTTAAAAAAATGGGGTCAGGGCATCATTTACCCCTATTATGAATATTATTTAAACATAAATATGTAAGATTATTTGGGCTTAGCCCAGATGATATGATTGCTTAGAATCTCTTTGGACAGAAAATGGGCTTTAAGCCTATAACACAAAAGTCATTAGTAGACCAAAGAATGCAAAAGGTAAATAATCCAAAGGCCTCTGCCCAATTTAGACTTTCCAGTCTCCACCCCTATTGGGCATGTGAGGATGGGTCATTATGCCCAGTTTTGTAAATTTAAATTTCAGTCAAAGTCAACTATCAATTATAACCATATATTTTATAGAACCCACAATCTTTCAACCATTCATTTCATTAACTTTTTTCAAAATCTACTACAAATCTGATTTTAATTCCCACCAAATAGGGGCTAATATTTACATGAATAATGTTGTCTTTAGTCCTTGGAAATATTCTTTCGGAAATGTTTCATACTTGTATTGGATAACACTGCATGGTACAATTGACAAAGTTCAGACTTTTTTTTTCTTTTCTTTGCTCTATCTGCCCGGTACCAAACAATCCAACCTACCGAAAGATTTTTTTTCTTAAAAGTATCATGAGAAAGAAGGCTAAATTAAATGCACTGGCTGGCTAGCCAAAATCTCGAGGACCACAACCTTCTATAGTCCAAAGTTGCAAGAATTTAGTCATTTTTTTCTGTTTTTAAGTGAAACTATGGAATCTCTCTTTCTTATAGTAAAAGTACAATGGTATAAAGAAGAGCAGCAGGATGCCTCTCTATATGTTAATCCTAATGCACCTCCAGAATGCTTTGAACATTCCAACTGTAAAGTTGACTACATGAATCATTTTTAATGACAAGATTCAATTCTTTGATTTTATTGAGATGTAACATAACGAGACTATTAGTGAGTAAAACTAAGCGTGTTATTCCTTTGAAATATACTAGTTTTACATTCTTGATGATATCATGAATGACATTATGTGACGTGTGAAAAATTGTGCCATTTATTTGAACTGCCTTTCCTTTACCCTGTTCTGCTAAAATCAAGGTAAAACGAGTGGCTTCAAATTGTAGAACAGCCTTACTGCATTTGTTGAGTGTACTATCTAAAGGCCGAAGGAAGCATTTTTGCATCTTTCCATGAAGTATTTTACAAAAACCGAAAGATGCATTACCCCATTGCAAAGTTTCTATACAGGAAATCTAACATTCAAAGTGATTTTCTTCAGCTTGTGTCTCGTGACTTAATATTCAAATCATCACACATGAGTAATGAATTGAACAGAATGAAGTAAATGATTCATATATAATCGACTTCAAGTTCATCGAGAATAAGAACCCCTTGGCTTAGACAGCATACCAAAATGTCATAAACTTAATATAGAAAACGAATAAAAAAAAAACACATTCTGCTAGTTTACATGATACTGCAACCAGTAGCATTTTCATCACTGAAGATGTGAGTATACTGATCACCAGGAGGTGGTCCGTAATTCATTGGCGGTTGTTGGCGCGCGTACATCATAGGATGGTACATATCTTGGCCATTCGGCCGCTGCTGGTTCATCATCATCTGTGCCATGTTTTGTTGCATAATATATGGGTTTCCCTGTCCCATCCCTTGGTAGTGACCGGAATTCATACCGGCCATAGCTGGAAATCCTTGCATTGCCGGAATATTCCCCATTTGACCCATCGGAGAGTTACCCATCTGTCCCATTGGACCCATATTTCTACCTCCGGCACTGCCTTTCTGAATCATATCGAACCCCTGCTGCTTATTGCCCATTTTTAGGCCCCCGTTAAAATTGTTAAAACTTTCGCCCCCTTTCTTACTCCAATTATCCTTGTTCTTCTCACCAAATCCACTATCCTTCGTACCCTTGCCACCCTTTGCAACTCCGCCTTTTTTGTCACCACCGCGATTTTGATTTCCTCCCTTACCGTTCTTCCCTTCATTGCTATTCTTATTCTTACTTTTCCCAGTTAAGCCCTTAATAAACATATCAATCCCACTGCTTTTCTTGCCATCTCCACCCTTGTTACCTCCACCACCTTTCGCAGGACCATTTTTCATTGTATTAGGCCCATGTAGTCCCTGGCCGCCGCCGCCCTTATTCATCATTTTATTGGGTTGATGTTGACCATCAAAATCATCCTCAAACTCATCATCGAACTCATCATCATCCTCGTCAAACTCATCATCAAAATCGTCGTCAAACTCGTCTTCAGGCAATTTGAACTTGACAGATTTTTGGTCCTTGACCGGAAATTTCACATCTTTAAATCCTTTGCTCTGTTGCATCTGCTGAAGAGCTTGATTTGCACCCTTTTGTTGGTCCTTCCCACCCTTTTGAGATTTATTATCTTTTCCACCCTTAGAATTGTCAAATTGAATGTCTTTGAACTGATTGTTCCATAGATTGGGACCTTTCTGTGCTCCCCATAGCTCGGCATGCTTCCCTGCCTTATCGAGCTTCTTTATAAGTGTTGCAGGATCAACATTTCCAGATACTGTCACCTTCCCTTGGTCCGCATCAATTTTTACCGAATATACTCCTAAAAGGGTAATTAAGCCCAAGAAATCATTAAAATCGAGTCGAATTGCAGTGGGAAGATAGAGAAACAACATCAGACCAAGCTTCATTCCCAGTAAATTTAAAATGGACTAGACATATTTTTTCGCCTGAAGATTCGCGTCACAAGATTTGACTAAGGACGTGTTCGGTAGAGATTAAAAGTCAATTAAAATTGAAAATATAGCCGTTATTGAATCACACCGGTCTAATAAAAGAACAATAATGACTAATTTTTCAATTTTAATCCGATTTTAATCACTACCAAACACAAACACACACTCTGTTTTACACAGCCCCTTACACAAAATTTACATTTTTCACTTTAAGATTCATGTCATAAGATTTGACTGAAGTTTTGTGCCGGTTCTCATCGGACTAAATCCTCCTTTAGCACGAACCGAGAACCAGTTACCGAGAACATAGACAAATTTACAATATGAGAAATAACAAAAAAAACTTCAAGGTATAAACTCAATTTTACCTTCAACCTTCTGCAGTTTCTTTTTGACCTTGTGCTTACAACCATCACAGTGTATGTTAACTCTCAGAACACAAGTCTGTAGCAAGCAACATAAACATATATAAGCAAAACTACAAATAAGTCGAATAACCCATATGAAATTCTTAAAGCATAGAACTGTAAAATACCTGGATCTTCAACATATCTTGCTTATTCATTCTGTGAAGCTTAATCTGGAAGAAAACAGTGAAATAGGCAAAGGGAAAACAAGGGTTTGCAGAGAATTTAAAGTAACTTAAGAGTTTAGTTTCCTATGTAGTGTTGGTTGAGTGTTTCGAAAAGAGAGAGGAAAAAAAAAAAAACAACTAATGCTGTTGCTCCTGCTAGTGCATTGTGCATTTGAGCTTAATATATAATATTTTATATAGGCACAGAAGATGACATTTGACCACTGACAGACAGCTAGATAGTTGTCTTGTCTACCTGGGTTGGGTTGATTTCCTCTGTACAGACAGACAGTACTGTTACCATATTTCTTTTGGTTGTCTGTCTTGATGGTTACTGGAAAATCAGTCCTGAATGTATAAATTTCATCAGCAGCCATTCAACTTCAAATTAGCTTCAAAGTTAATCACTATCATAACCTAAACAGTGGTATTTCGGAGAAAGTGGGATTAAAATATAGAAAAACACTTAAATTTACATGTAAAATTATTTTATTAAACAATATATAATTTAAAATGAATTTTTATATAATGAGATTCAAACAGGGGCATATAATGTAATTGATCCCCACATAATCGCTATGTGATATCGTATGAATGAAAATATAAAATGGGTTATGACAATGTTTTAAATGAAAATGTTAAATTCTTTTTTTTTTTTTTTAAAGTTTTAACTCTTTATGACGATACAACGGTAAGTCATCATGCTATGCATTGATTAGTAGAAAATACATTTTAGTTTGATTGTCAATTAAGCAATTTCATCAGTTTGGAATACAACATGTGATGGCGCTATAAATTTGAAATTAAAATAAGGTTTATTGACCAATTGAAACTGAATTAAAGTTTAGTGACCTAAATAAGATTTCTATGAAAGTTCAGTAACCATAGATGAAATTGACCTATCTCGAGTGCAATAGTTACTGTTTTAGTAAATTGCAGGATTGGTCAAAGTACTGAGACATTGAGACTGAGTAATTGATACAATAGTCTGTTTGGCTAAGATTATCAATTTATAAGCTTAGCCAAACATGCTTTCAGACCATGAACAAGCAGCGGCCAGCAGAAGAGTTTTTCGATTCTTATCTTCTTCTTTTCCAAACTACAAGTCAGTGAAAAAAAACAAAATGCAGAAAAGGAAAAGTTTGGGCCTCGCAATTTTCTATTGAATCACATTTATTTTGACACCTCTAATTAAATTAACTGGTATACGCGACAGTCGGTCAAAGAAATTATTTTTCGAGCTATTAGACATTGCTACTTCGATTTCATTGCATATCTCCCCTCGAAGCTTCGTGCAAAAAATAAAATAAAATAAAAAATTACTTGACAGTAAATTAAATTATAAGCAAAGTCAAACATGACAAGCACTAAGAGTGTAAACACAAATTAAAAGTTGTTCAAAAATTTATTTTGTGTATTTGGACCCCTCTTTGCCAACCTAAATTATTTTTTCTTCACCCCATAAGGCCTGAAAAATTGGCCTTTGAAGAAAACCTTTATGCAAAAGAGGTTTGAATACCGACCAAAAAAAAAAAAAAAAAGACCCCAGCTTAAGCTACTATTCAATTATTTTGTACACTAGTAGCAGCAAATTAGCTTTTGTGCTACTATTTTAGGGATCGTCTCGATGGTCGACATAACATAAATTAGATAAAGTTAAATATTAGAATTGTGAAAAACATTTGTGTGCTGTTATGTTCAATTTACAATGAAATCTAGTCTCAATAGATTTAATTATCTTTACCGCAAGCCATATAACATTCATCTAATTTCTTGATCCGTCTCAATCGATAACTTTTTAATTGTAATCTAGAACTTGTTAACCTCTTAGCCATCCTCTCGCTCCATTCCATCCCACTCCATCCTTACCCCAAACTCAAGTGCCACCCTTGCCAGCCTGAAGTCCTATTAAAAAGTGCGACATTCGCCCTTCGGGGCACATCTCAACTGGCAAAGAATGGGGCTCTTCAATGCTAACAGATCAGAGGTCGTGAGTTCAAATCATGGGGGCTCTTGGAAGACAGACTCTTTCCTGTAAGGCAGGAGTTCTCATGAAAGGCAAGATACAACATGAGTTTGACTCGCTCGGCACTTTGACAGTTCAGTTGGGGGGCTCTTGAACCCTGGCCAATTTGGGGTACATCCTGCGGTTTACCTGATTTGTGTGATGAGGGGTCGGATCGCAAACCTCTGGATTAGTCGTTGAAAGTGGACACCTGGATATAAAAAAAAGGTCAAATGAAAACTATATGATATTTTTCATGAAGTCCCAAAGAAAATGAATATTCATATCTAGTACTTCTCTATACGAACCACAGTTTAAGCGTTGTAGTTTAATGTTTAATTACCTCGTAAAAATAATGATTCGTCAGCTCGATGCACATGACTAGTTAAAAAATAAGTTGGACGTAATTAATTTGCTAGGACCTAAATGCTAAGATAAATTAGTTTGGCAATCAAATGCTAATTTCTATAAAGTTACGGACCTCTGGTGATATCTTCCCCCCAAATGAAATACGGTTCTCAAAAACAATGAACTCATTTCCCAAAAATACCCAAAAATCTCGTATTTCTCTCTCTGTAGTCGCAGGTTTTTCCGATGGCTTTGACCCGGGAACAGTACCTGTACATGGCCAAGCTAGCCGAGCAAGCCGAGCGCTATGAGGAGATGGTCCAGTTCATGGACAAGCTGGTTGTCAGCGCGGCCGGTTCCGAGCTCACTGTAGAGGAGCGCAACCTCCTCTCGGTGGCTTACAAGAACGTCATCGGCTCGCTTCGAGCCGCCTGGCGCATAGTCTCGTCGATTGAACAGAAAGAGGAGGGGCGCAAGAACGACGACCACGTTGCGCTTGTCAAAGACTACAGATCTAAGGCCGAGAGCGANCATTACACTTCGAGTATTTCATAAATGGAACCATTCAAATCCACATAATTACTGGAGACGAATCTAGGTTTGAGTTCAATTTTATCCATATTATTATTTTTTTAAAAATAATCGTGAGTTGATAATATAAAGTAAGTGCAAGATAAGTTATCCACTTACTAACGTGACAGAAGAATTCTACTTACAATTCTTTCCAAACGTGATAATCGTAAATAAGATTCTCTTCAAGTGAATAAAATAAGACTTTCCAATATCAGGAGAACATTTGTGATACAAAGTATCTTCCAATATCTTGCAAAAATAGAAAAAATAAAATGTCACCAATATATATATTTCAGCACTTTCGTAACTCAATGCAAATATGTCACCAAATAACATCTAATATCTTGCATAATAACATCCAATTCTAGTTATTGTGGCTACACCCGACGCTTTGAGAAAGGTATGCGATTAGGACAATGCGTAAAATACGGCCAAGAGTACCTATAGATGAGAGTGAAATGATTCTATTATTTAAATGAATAAATTTGATTAATTATGTTAATTACTATTTGAGCCTCAAAAACTTGTTGGACATTGAAAACTTATTTTTTGGGTGTAATCATTGGGTTATGATGAATAAAATGTAAAAAATAAAATAAAAATTATAAAAATGATAAATTCGATTCGCGAGTCGAGTACCCACGATTTCGATTAAAGAATCAAGAATCTCGATTTCAATTCCTAATTTTATTGGGTACTAGACTATAATCTCCAGTTTCAATTCGATTCTACGTGGAAAGGTTCGATTTCAATAAAAATGTCCACACCTACTTTTCATTGTAGTAGCATAATTAGTTATCAAGGACCGAAATCATTTTTATTATATGTAAATCATGACGTGAACCTCTCTCGTCTAAGTTTATGAAGCTACATTTTGTTTTCTGGATTTTCTAACTTGAATTGCTGCCTAACAATTTTATGAAGATCAAACGACAATTTAACGAAAATTCACACAATCGTTGTCGATGAAAACTAATTCCGTTAACGGTAATTCAACAAGAAGATCAACTTATCCCTTTCTAAGATAAGGGACCAAGTGACTAATGAAGGAACAATTTGGGGAAGTGTTGCAATTTTTCCAGATGCCAATTAGTTGTATTTAACTTATTTAAAGGGGGAAAAATGAGTAATGCTAGACGCACTGAAAATTATCAGTAGTCGTCTTATGTGTCATATATATGACAACTTGTGATTTAATGCATTAATGTGATATTTTTTTATTGATTCATGTATCAAATCGCATATATATGTCACGTATGACGATTATCGATAATTTTCACTATGAATAATATTACTCGAAAAGAATAGACTGCAACTTATTTTGTCAAGCATCTAGTCAAATTAGTAAAATCTATTATTCAAAAAGAGATTGTGCAGTCTTCTCCTACTTATTCACCTGTCAATAGATTAGGAAATATTTATAATAGGTATAATTCAATGAGATTATGAAAATACGGATAAATTCTTAACGGCAATATTCAATTCAATTTCTGTACCAAATATATCGTTTTTAGAAAGGGATTTGGCACACCAGTTGTTCAACATTTTTATTTTCCTTTTTTTTTTGTGGACGATTATATCACGTGCACATACATGACCGTTCCGTTGAAGTTTTTCTCCTACCGACTTATTAAATACAATTATAAATAATAGGCTAGATTCTTACTTAAATACTTGAACGAGTATCAGAATTAAGAATCGGCGATTTGATTTAATTTTCGATTCTAGACCAAGAATCAAATAACCGAATAAGAATTGAATCTATTTAAGTTTTTTATATTAAATAAATCAAATTACTTTAATTTATTTAACTAAACTTGCCAACTAATTAATTGAGCCCAAAAAATATCATTTTTCTATTTCGTTTGTCAACTAATTAATTAAGGCCAAAATATTATTTTCTTGTTTTAAGGCTAAGCTCAATTTTGTAATTCAAATTTCAAATAATCAAAATTGAGTAACCTTATTTTTTCTCAATCATTCTATCATTTCTCATATAATCGAAATTGAGAGACCGCGTCTCTTTCACCTTACCCTTAATCTGCCTTATTCATTGAATTTCCTTCAATTTTTTCAAGGTAATTTGTATATAGTGATGAATGAATTTTATTATATAAATTGTTATTTATATATTTTTAATTGGACTAATTTATTTTGTAGGAGCTGATGTAACATTGTTGTAAGAGTTAAGATTGTTGTAAATGTTAAAAAAATTAATTTTGATACAGAACCGAATTGAACTGAATGAAATCAAACCGATTCAGTTTCATAATTAAATTTAAACTCGACAATTCTATTTATTAAACATTCGAAAATTCTTGTCCGATTCAATTCTCTTTAAAACATAACCAAATTATGTCCAGCCCTAATAAACAACACAAAACTTTCTACACCATTATCTTAGTAAGTAATGCGTATAAAAAGGGAGGAAAAGTGCTGGGGAGCAGAGTGGGTGCATAAGAAACATGTAACATCTCAATAATTGAAGCAATAATGCATAATGGTCAAATACCAACCACACCGTAAATACAAGCTCATCCCCAATATCATCACTTCATAATGAGTTCCCACTTGCTGGGTAGGATTAACTATTTGTACAATATTTAACGATAACATTGTTGACCATGTATGAGTTGATAAAAAAATAAATTATTGTTTAAACAGTCCAATAATAACATGCCACGTGTGACGTATTGTTAACAAAATTGTCATCCAACAATGTACACATTTTGCTGGGCCGCCAAAATACGGGATATTTCTATAAGTAACGTTATTCGACACTACTGATGATAAGCACCAATATAACCATCCATTAAATATTCTTAAATCATTGAACATCTTACACGACGAAATATGTTGTGTCTGGCTAAGCTTAAATACATAAATTTTAAAATAAAACTTTATCAGATTCAAATTAAAGCAACAGGGAAAAAAAAATCAGATTTGCTTTTTCCCTTTCTTTAGAGGAAACCATAGCAACATTATGTGGGCTGGTTCGGCCTTGGGATTGGTTCCACTTTCACACCTTCCAAGATTTATTGACCATGTTTTCAGTCCTTTTGACATCCATATTTTTTGGTCTCCTCAGTTAAAGGCAAAATGTGCTTTCAACTCTTCACTTTACTTTCTCAACCAAACATACCCGTTACATCTACAATCCCTACTCAAACTGAACTATACATTCAATGGAAAATTTAACAATTCACACAAGTTTCAGCATTTACCGTATGTAAAATGTAATTACATCCTGTGTACAAGGAATTTGTCATCAAAATATAACTCATCTTTCCCTCTCACAGTGACTAGGCTTATACACGCATTGTATGCACGATGAATAGCTACATACATATTTCTTTCATCCACGAGACCAGGCATAAAATTACGGTTTTGTACATTGAGAAAATATAAACATGGTAAATACCGCAGTTTTTGAAAGAAGAGACGAAAGCATTGCAAAGCAAACAATATAAAACACAAATTCTGGAGGAAAAAATTAAGAAATTAAAAAAAAGGAATTTACCATCTATAGCATAACATTCTATACACAATTTGTATAAGCATTTATGATTCTTCCAAACTTCAAATTGTGGATGATGAGCATTCATATGAAAGCTGCAGCTCAATTTTGTTGCATATCTACGATATACATCCCTTGCTAGGTCTCAGCTTCTAAAGATGAAGACGAAAAGGGCAGAAAGGATTAAAACATTTCAATGAACCTCTAATTTGAAGCAGATGAATATAGTAACAGAGAAAGATATAATATACATTGTTAATAAATTGTGTTTTGTTGTTACCTTCATCAAGTTTGATCTCTAGAAGCTCTTGAATGGGCTGGCGACATATGGGACAGTTGTTCGATTGAAGCCTCAACTCTTTGGCACAATCCCTGCACATACACTGAAAACCAACAAACATAAAATCTCACATAGAAGTTTTTCGGGCAACTGCTCTAAAGGACAATTCTATGTTTTTGAACAAGAATAGAAAAGATACGAGGAAAGGATGTGAATTCAGACAAGAAATGGAATCAGCAAAGGATATATCTTTTTCACGTTAATCCCTATATCTAAACTTGATCCATAGAACGAAACTGTACAAGGATCAGCTGCAGATTCAGACTCGTGTATTTGTTTTTTTATAAGTTGCCTGTTCTTTTGTTCTTTACTATTCGAAAAAACAAATCAAATGCAGAATATCTCTGCTTTCTTCCTAACTTGTAAACAGTGAATAAGACCATTCTGCCATGGAAGAGACCACGATGCTGGTTGACTGCTTGCTACATTTACGTTTTACAGTCAAACTTTGAGTCACCCTAAATTGACACAAGTGTTTGTCAAATACTGTATTATTTTTGAGTTTCTTTTGAAAAACTTCGTAGTATTTTTCCGCGGATTTTCTTGATGACGAAGTTGAAATGTTTGAACTCTCTCGGTACAGAGTTTCGATGCACACCCTAAAAGAAGGGAGAATTAAAAAAAAAATAGTTCAGACTGCAAACACTCTGATGTTCATACCTTCCTATAATGCACCGACACAGATACGTGTGTCCGACATGATACGTGTCGGATACGTCGATACGCGATTTTAAAAAAAAAAGTACAGATACGAGATGTCATCGACACGTTGATTAAATTTTTAACAATTCTTCATTTATATAATATAAATTTAGTTTTATATTTGTTATTAATTTTTCTTGTTAAAATCTTTTAAACATGAGTACCTATTTATTAATTGCTAATAACTTTGAATTAACATTATATAATATTTCTAATATAAAAAGAAAAATGATTACGGTAGTGTTCGAGAAGTATCGGTGTCGACTCGTGTCCGACATAGACACGCTACCCTAATTGAAGTGTTCGTGCTACAGAGATGCCTTCTAAAAATAAGGAATACTAATTTGATAACACCCATCGACTGATTCTCCAAACATATATAAACTTGTTTACTTATGGTAATCACATTAGTATGCTCGTTATCATGTGGTATGTTTTGAACTTATAGCTAGTCAAAGTTCGGGCTCTTACCATATGTCTACAGGGCAAAACAGCAGTATTCTTCTCCTCAGTCATGCAAATGACACATTCTTTTCCCGAGTCCATGTCACTGATGGCTGTTTCATCTGGACTGCTGATTCCATAAATCTCACGCAGCTCGTAACGAACGCCATCACTCCACAAAATTTGCTTGATTATTTTTACTTGAAAATTTCGTTCATCTTTCTTTTCTAAGACAGCCTGAGTGATTTGTGCATTGGAAGATGTATTCACCACTTCCTTATACGGCTGTTCATCCATAGGGGTGGATGGCACATGTGATTCAGCTGATATAACAAGTGGGTAAATGTCTTCTGCCGGCGAGGGCTTTGACAAGTCATCAATGTCAAAGAAGCCCAGATCAACACCAGTTCCTGAAGGCTGGCAGAATTTCTGTCCCAGTCCTTTTTGAAATGGAATTTTTACAGGCACAATCTCAGGATACACTGGAGTGAATGTACAGTTGGCCCCCTCCTTAGCAAAATAGAAGATTGTGATACTGAAACAGGAAAGTCATATATATAAGATATAGAATATAATCTTTTTAAAATATGAACAAATTCCCCAGCAAGAATAATGACAGCATAGGGCTATAAGTGGAGATACTGAAGCAAACAATTTACTCATCATACAAGCCAAGGGTTCATCATATAGTATCATTGAATAGGCAAACTCAAAAAGGGGAACTAGGAAATTTTAAAAACAGCTACAAACACAAAATGTTATCTTAAGCAAAGCAAAACCAAGGTAAACGCATCACATCTCACCAATAAAAAGGGACAATTGCAGTCTTACACCACCATCACTGCAGATAGCAATCTCGACACCACCCCCTAAAGAACTATCCCACTGCAACCAACATATATCCCGCGTTATACTTCCACAGTTAAAGCCCCCAATCAATTCTGTTGCTGTTAACCAAATGCGAAAGGTCTACTGAGTACAATTCCATTTTTGTTTATCCATGGGATCAAGCATTGGGCACTCCATCTCCAGCTCCATCTCTTCTAGAATTGTTTAATGCTACTGTTTACATAGATCAAATAGCCATGTTGATGGAAATGTAAAGAAGTCCGTGCAATGGCGTCAATCTAATAAAGAACTCAGTGTCATTTAGCACAGAGATGCTGGAAGGTAATTGAATGACTTTGAAGATGTCCAGCCACTCTCAACAATTACAAAAATGAAATCACATTGGTGTTGATTATGTATAAATAGGTCATGCTTTGTGTTTGGCGGCCTGTATCCTGATGTGGGAAGGGACAATGTCTTTCTTATATAGGTGGAGGATCAATAGAGGAAGTAAGAAAGAGGAAAACGAGAGGAATTCATTACAATGACATAGTAGAACATTTCTCTCCTTTGAATCAATGGCATAGTTAGTTTTTAGCCTAACCAGGAGACCATATACTGAATGAAATTCACAAGGATCCAAAGACCTCAAGTCTTCATTCACAGGACCCCAAGTATCCGATATCCATGGAATTCGATCATATGTAAACTATTCATTTTCAAATGATATCCATATTGTCCACAAATAGGGTCATTTCGATTTTG
>CAIGRB010107708.1:25044-43180 GCA_903798255.1 Fraxinus quadrangulata
TTTGGTTTCTAATGACTAGATACAAATATAATTTGCAAGACTCTTCATTAAAACAGCAAGATTGCAATTTGCCAAACACTAATTAGATATTTCTAAAATTTCGTCACAGCTTCTCAAAGTTGAAACTGGATATAATGCATGATATTAACTTAGGGAAATCATTTTTTCTTGCCTCAGCACCAGTGAGATTTATGTCTTCTATTGGCTGGGTTCTAAGGGAGAGAAAAACCAATTTTATCCTAATGTCTCTCTAAAAGCTTTCTCTCTTTGCACTTTGATGCTTAGATTTCCTAGCACTGTAATTGATCCAAATTCTAGTTTGAAATGGATAGACTACTTCAGTTCTCTCCCATCTCGAAATCAATTCTAATCAAGCAATCAATAGTTTCTTACAGGTTTTTAACATCAATTACATCCTTAACCTTTAAAATATTCCCTTTAAAGGCCGGTAACACAGTTCAGATCCTTACCAATCAAAGCCAGAGGCAAACGACAAAACCATATTATGATCAACACAAAAAAAATACCATCCACATTCAACACAAGCATACAAACATACAATATCGCATAAATTAACGGAAAACAGAAAGATAAAGAATAACATCAAGTATAAGCATATGTGAGCAAGAGTTAAATACCTTCCATCAACCAAGGCATCAAAAGAAAAGGTTACCAATTGGTAATCTTGGTTCAGCTCATCCACTTGAAGCCTGATGGTGTCCTTGTGAATATTCACATCATTCTTGATCTTCTTGGCACTCTGGTGATCAACATAAGGCACTGGATGTGGTGGAGGCGGAGGCGGCGGAGGGTTTGGGCCCCACCTCGTAGGGGGGATGAAATACGGACGGTAATTGGAGTATTGACCCGTGATATGCATCGGCCTAGAATAGTGATTAGAATAGTTCTGATTATAATTGTAATTAGGAAGATATGGAGGAGGAGAAGGGGGAGGAGGCGGCGTCGGCGCAGGGGGGAGGTGCTGTGGTGTTGAAGAGGGTGCATGATAAGGGGCGTTGGCTGCGAAGGAATAGCTTGGTGGTTCAGGGGGTTGGGCTGGTGGTTGTGGTCGGCAAGTATTGGTTGCTGATGTAGACGGTGGTGGTGGTTCGACAGGGGTGACCGGAGGAGGAGGAGGAGGTCTAGAAGAGGAGGATGGAGTGACAGGTTGTTGTTGGTGGTGGTGATTAACTTGGTTCTGGTGGGGCTGGTCGTGACGATGCCTTTTACTCCACGAAATGCCCATTTAGATTCGAAGTCGCGGCCAGTTGCGGTTGCGGTGGCGGTGGCGGAATGGTTGGAGAATTTTTGGTCTAATTAGGAGAAGACAGGACTAGTCGGTAGTTGGTCATTTTTTTTTTTTAAAGTAGAATTGTTTTATTGTATTTGCTAATGAATTTTCTACCCTTTCGCACCAAGAAAAGAATAATTCCACCGTCGACACAAGCCAAGTTGTCGCGCACCATTCTACCTTTCGTTACATTGATATCGCTCAAGATGACATGATAACTCGATCTTGACAATGGAAGGATCCACTGAATAAACTCTAGCTCATATCTCAATTCATAATCATGCCTAATCAACAAAAGATCTCATCCAATGGCGTGAAATCTCAATAAAATTTCAATCCTTTAAAAAGGGACGTAAGATCTAACTAAGTATGAAAGGTCCTAATTTCACTAATATTAGGTGTGGTAATTAGTCCTTAACACTTTTCTCTTCTTAAACCTTCCATCACATTTTACTAGTCGAAGCATTGTAAGGGGCTTCTCGAGGATTGTTGCCCATGTTTGGTTCAATCATGTTATATGTACAATGATAGTTGACAATGTTTGTTGACAATCATGATTTGGTATCATCACATTCACTCATTTCAAAAAAATTCAAAAACTGTTTTTAAATTAATTGTTCAGATTTTGGCACATCTAACATTGTCGACAAACATTGACAACCATCATTGTACTAATAGATTAATTCCTGTTTGGTTTTGCTACAAATCAGATTTTTAGTTGGTTTTGATAAAAGTTGATAAAATATGTTGTTGAAAAGTTGATCAAAATGGTGAATTTCATGAAATGTATGATTAAAAATAAATTTGAAAAATAAATAAAGGTAAATATTATTTTACCAAAAATCACAATCATGCTGGCACATCTTAAAGTTGCATTTCAAGTTTCAACTGCATCATTTGTCATAATTTGTGGGAAGAAAACAAGAAGCAATAGTAACTCAAGATGTGACAAAAGATCATTCCCAAATAGAAGTTCTCGATGATCTTGGTGCCAGATCTATAACCGAACCAAATTCAACACCCTTCATCAACATGCTGATTCGGATAATTCAAAACTAAGAAGCATTAAAGGCATATCATATCAAAATCCTAATTAATCAATAACTATTCAAAACCATTATTCTGATACTACCATTGAATCTATCAAATTATCACGAAAAGAAAAATAATCTACCACAAAATCATAATAAAACACACATTAGTGTGGTATGAGTTAGGTTCGCTTGGTTGTGCGCAAACTCTCTTTGTTGAGAAGCGACAACATACATAGACCCCCCATCGTGGGTAAACTCTACTTGCAATAGTTAGTATGCGTTTGTTAAGAGCTTTTTGAAGATTTAAAAGCGCTTTTGAAGGTGGAAAGCGCGATATGATCATGATCAATTGGTGATTCAGCCACGGAGTCATCATCATCTTTACCATTTTGAACTTCCTTATCAGTAGAATCTTCAATTCCCACTCATTCATCATCCTCGCCAGTGGGGCAAATCTATTATGCTCAGCTCTGCTCATCTTCGTAGCATAAATACATTAAAATTATAGCTAACAATACCCTTCTTTGACTGGGAAGGAAATACAACAGCAAAATTGTTCTAGTAGTTCTTAATTTTTCACAAAAATGTCACTTGAATATCATTACTCACCCTCGAGACCCCGATATCAAAAAATAATAATAAAAAAATCGTTACTTGTCGTAATTGTAGTAAAGATACATTTATAATTACAAATAGTTCATTTTGAACATTAGCGTCGTGTGTTGAATTATCCTACTGTTGTATAAAATAAGTTGCTCGTGTGGGTTGACGTGACTCGATTTGCATGGAATGGGTTTTTGTAAGGGGTTGAATTTTAAGTTTGAAATTTAACCTCCCACCACCCACAACTTCGACTACACCAAAACCATGTAATAAGAATGCAAATTTGAGTATAAACATATAGAGAAAAAATAGATGAGGGTGTGGACTTGATTTTGCTTCAACAATATCTCAAATTTGGTTATTGAATTGTGGATATCAAACTCTTCCCATTGTGATTGAGTTTCTAATCAGAGAATGAGTATTTGGTGGGTAAGCAAACCACAAGAAGGCAAGTAATTCAACATCTAATTTCTTGGAATTCAAGTAACTTCTACTACTTAGAACTCGGTTAGAAGCATGCTAATATGATTTACACCTACATTAAAAGGATAATACAAAGAGCCATTGACATAAATTAAAAAACAAAAAATAATCCTTAGCTTCTCAAAGTTTTCTTCATATAAAAAGTTCAAAAGTATATAAATAACTTGATTTATACTAAAATAATTGTGACATGATAATTTAATTTTATAAAATTTAAGTGAAATTAAAATTATTATTTTTAAAATTTATATGAATAATTAATGTTTAGTCAACTAATTACGTAGTCTACATGATTAAAATTCAAAGAACTTTTTAATTAAGCTACCAACAGAGTCCATTTAACGCTGACATCACTTTTTGAATCGATAAAAAAGCAACTACTATTTATTTACACCGTTAGGAGAAACTCTATTGACAAAAGTACTACTCGCAACAATTGTGCCAAAAGACTCCTAATATTATGTCCATGTTGGTTCCATAACTTTCGAAAGTTTCCATATTAGTGCCCTAACCTTTATAACATCCGAAATTAGTCATTCTCAAGGTCCAAAAGTGGCCAAATTAGGCCCCAAACTTTTGAGTTGAATCCTGTAACTTGCGACCTTCCTCCAATTACCCTCTTAATTCTTCTTATAAATCCATGTAGCAGTGTCAACGAGCTAGTTGAGCCACGAGTCGAAACTCGAAGCTTCGGCTCGACTCGAGCAAAAAAGGTTTTGAGCCTTAGCGGGCCGAGCCAGGTCTCTCTCTCTCTCTCTCTCTCTCTCTCTCTCTCTCTCTCTCTCTCTCTCTCTCTCTCTCTCGTGAGACAATTGCCTGCAAAGTGCACAGCTACAGCTACCTGCAATGTGTAGGCAACTGTAGCTAAATTAAAATTTTTTTTATAGGCTCGACGTCTGGGCCGACGGGCTGGCTCGGGCTCGAGCCTTTGCCCCAAAATGGGGCTCTGCTGGAGCCTCGGCTCGATGGTTCCGAGCCACGAACCAACTCGGCTCGAACTTTTTTAGGTCAAGTCACGGGCGGCCCAAGCTGATGAGCCATTTTGTCATTCTTAATCTCGTGCAATTCAATTAGTCTTAAATTGCTCTATTTACACTCCAATTATGCTCAAATTCTCATTTTCGTTTGAAACGCCTCTAAGTTCAAGTTTTACCTACAATGACAACATTTACACTAAATTAAGTAAAAATCTGTTCATTTGCTAATATAGATCAAGTTTACAAGTACGAATAAACGTGTAAAACACACTTATCAAATCGAAAAGAGATTATTTATATAATACACGAGATAAGAGTTATGTCCAAAGCAACAACATCTTATAAGTAATAATGAAAGGTAACTTACACAAAAACACGAGTTTTGAAAAAAAAAAAATTACTTAAAAGTAACTTTGGCTTTTTGTTAAACCTAGCGTAACATCCTCTCACGGTGTCAAATGAGCCGAGCGGCTCGTCGACTCGGCTCGTAAAGAAACGAGCCACCTGTCGCTCGAGCTCGTCAAAAGATGAGCCCGAGCCGAGTCGCAAGTGAGCTCGCGAGCGGCTCGTGGGCTAGGTTAAAATTAATTTTTTTTCAAAAAAAACGTAAAAAAAATTCAACGAGAGCCGGCTCAGCTCGGCCCGCCCACGAGCAAACGAGCCCGCTCGGCTCGTGAGCTCGTGGGTTTAAGGGTCGAGCGGCTCGGCTCGACCCATTGCCATATCTTGATCCTCTAGAGGATGCATCGAATCACCATAGAAATATGACTAAAATATGTAAGATTAAAAATTCATGATTTCACTTGAAAAGACTTTTGTCCAAACGCCTTGTTTGAAAAACTATTTTTTAAGTTGTTCAACTTGTAATTGAAATTGCACGATATAGAAGAATGGTATAACTAGTTTGATTCTTCTCTCAATAAAACATGTTAAAATAAACATTTATTCGGGAGATTCACGTGACAATTTGTTGGGCACGTATTTTTTTAATTTTTTTAAAAAAATTATTTTCAACCACATTCTACAAGATCCAAAACTTTTCCTCACTTTTCAATATCCCATCCCCAAAATAAATAATTTTTTAACTTGGAAAAAATTTGTGCCAAACGAGCATATTGATTTGAATGGATTATGATTGGAGAGGTCGGGACCGACTTGTTGATGGGACAATAGAACGGACAAACGGTGCAATATTCCCTTGCATTTTAGTTGGTACCAACTCACAACATTAGATGTTTATAGCAACAAAACTATCCAGCTAGATGTTTAAAGTAGAATTCAAGAATTATATTTCTATTTTCTTTACCCAATGAAGTAATAGCTTTCTTCTTCTTTTACCAAATATTCTTTTGCTCAAGAACTTACAGAATACCACAAAGATTTTGTAGTTGAACTTTTTAAATATCTAATGGAGTATGCCTGAAGGTAATTTTTTGAAAAATATAAAAAATAATGTTTCTTAAAAATCTAAAATATGAAAATCGAAGCTGAATTTACTATTTAGGCATGTCAAACTTTAAACCCGATTCAAAGATAACTTTGCAAAATGAATTAACTAATGGACGAGATCGACTCATTCAGACCTTTTCTTTAGTAAGCGTCGAAAGTTGAAACTAATGTAGGCATTCGTCTTGAAATGTTATCGAATTAAAACTAAAATTATTAACTCAAATAAATATAATTAGCATTAACAAAAACTAAGGAAAACAAAGATCTAAAAAATATGTTAACAACAATAAAAGTAAATCGATATTGTCTAGTTGTTCTTGTTTTTATCGATAGTTTTATAGAATGATATTTTTTTTCAGACCGCTCTACCGACTTTACACATCTGGAGATAGAATTGACCTATTCAAGAATTTATATACTATGAATCTATGAGTTCCATTTTGTCTGAAAATTTTCTGTCATATCCTTTACAATTTGTTTATTTTCTTGGTTGAATTAGCTGTACCTCCTACTCCCACTGCCACTGTAGGGTTCCCTCAAAACTCGGGCAATTAGCTTCTATTGCCACAATACACGGATCACATGCAAACTTATCTAAAGAGCATGTTTGGACTACATTACAAATTTAAGAAGAGATGTGTGTGTGATGTTTGTGAGCTGTGGACCATCATATATGTTCATAATATGTTTGGAGTTAAGATTTATTGTCTTTATTTGGCTTTTTTTCTCTTCTTTTTTGTCTATTAAATTTTTGACACTCGCTAATTAGTTCAGATTAGCAAATGACATGACACAATTTCAAAAGCGATGTCACTTATATAGCGTTGTGACATCTTGCTATGTGCTAACTTGAATTGAAGAAGTAAGGTGTCAATTTTCTAATGAGGAGACAAATGGTGAGAATCGGGATCTCCAGATTTGGGAGATGACATCAAGTTTATTATCTTTTTCATGAAGTGCTTTATGAGCATCCTTCCTTAACCAAAAAAGCCTACTACAATCCAAGTTCGATTAGTCAAGTATGACTTGAAGCAAAAGGTGTATCTAACGGGCTTGAATCAGGAAGGTTTTTCCACACACAAGCATGGTTGAAGAGAAGCTTTCATACCAACAATAACTACTTACTTTTTGCATGTGTATGTGGTGTTTATAAAAATTTTCCTAATTAAATTAGGCTCCTACTGAATTCGACTCCTAAATCCGCCGCTACTTTTCATTGGACAACATGCAATTTGTATCACCAATCCCATAACTGATAAATCCATTAGAATTTCAACTAATATATTGCCCCAAAGTTTCACAAAAAATTAGATGATAAAATTTGACAAACACGAGACAAGACTGTTTTGTGAGGCAATTATTTGCAAGTGTAGACAAGACATGCATCCAAAAAGTCCAAAATTTTAGTGATAGGGGGAGACAAAGACTAGACCTTAACGAAAGAAGGGTTTTAATTAATTACTCAAGAGCCCTTGCCTTCATACAAGGAAAGTACAATTAATTTCTTGCTAAAATCATTTTCCAACATTTACTTAGCCTCTTGAAAATTATGATAAGAATCTAAATGAAAATCAACAATTAATTTAACTACACATTTTATTGAATTTACAATTTTTATTAACTTTCATTCACTCATTTTATTAACTTTTATTAAAATTTATTGAAAATCTGATTTTTAACTACATTGAACAAAGACTTGATTTTGTAAGCATATTACAAAATTCATGATTTGTTGCATATTTGGTTTTATTATTGTCAAAAGTAAGTAAATTATTTTGCTTATAAATGCGATTTTTTTTTTTTTTGAATATTTGATATGTTTAGAACTAATAAGTTACTTAAAAAGTAAATTTAAGTAACTAGATTGTAAAGAAGTAAGCACCTGTTTGACATTCATTTTCTAAATTTTTTTTCATATTCATTTTTAATTACATTCACACAATAAATTATTTTGTACGTAAATTCAAATTTTTTTTTCCTACATTTCAATCACATGTTATCCTAAAAATCATTATTTAAAATTCTATTTTTTTCCAAATAATGATTGTCAAATAGGGGATAAATATTATCTTTTTTCCGTCACGTCACATGTAGAATGTGAAGTATTGAATATAATTAGAAATGAAAAAAGAGAGTTAAATTTAGTGACGGATGCATCTGTAAAATTATTTTGTCGAGAGAACTAGAGTTAAAAATGAATTTGAAAGTAATAATTTAACATGAAATCAATGGCAAAAAGGACGTGCCATCTGCCTCGTAAACTTGCATTGCAGGCGTCCTACAAAGGGAAGACAAATCTCATTCTCAATTTCTCTCTCTCCATTTCATTGCGCTTTGTGCTAATGGAAACCGGAACCAGTACTGCTTCTGCAACTGAAAACTACACTCATAAACCCGATCATTTTCACCACCGTGACATTCTCCCTTCCTCCTCTGTTCTTATTATAGTCGTACCGATCATTATCATGTTCTTAATTATCGCAATACTGTCGTTAATTGTAATGCTCCGGCGCCTGCAATCTACCAAGTATAATCGCAACGACGAAAGTGGTAAAGGTGTAAGCAGCAGCAATTGCATGTTCATTGCTCATAGCACGATAAACATCAATTCCAGTCCAGGTAATTAATTAATTAATGGCTTCCCTCAATTCCAAATTCTTTTGCATTATCACTTCAATTTATTTATTGGATGATTTGTTTCTGCAGCGGAAGTGAAGAGCGGCGGGTGTCTGTACGGAACCGGTTCGGATCGCCCACAGCAACCCAAATTGAGAAATGCACAAGTATTTACGTTCAAGGATATGGAAATGGCTACTAATAAATTTAGTGAAGCGAAATTGATAGGGAATGGAGCGTATGGAGTGGTTTACAGAGGGATCCTCGGCGATGGGACTGTGGCAGCGATTAAGATGTTGCACCGTGAAGGCAGGCAAGGAGAACGTGCTTTTCGGTTAGAGGTTTGTCACTCCTTTTATTACCTTTTCTTGAAATTTGAAGACAAAAATGATCTGTTTTAAAGGTTGGGGACAAAAATGCAAAATTCAACAATATATTTATATTGTCTTCTAAACGGTTCTTGCGCTAACATAATTAAGTGCCAGTGGTACGTTTTCTAGATTATTTAGCGATAAATTGAATAAAAAAAAAAAAAAACATATGGGATTCTAATGCTAGGTAAGTAAGTTGTATGGTTTTTGATAGATTTAACAATGAATTGAATACATCGATGATGGCAATCCTCACTCACTTAAAGGTGGAAAACTTTATTTAATAGTTGAATCAAGTATCAATTAGCCTCCTTTTGGATGTCGTGTATAAATTGGTTTATAATTCAATCAAAGTAATTATTTAATTTCGATCACACATTCATAATTACTACTCATTATTTTCCACATGATTCTTATTTATAAATTTGTCAAACCATAATGTTTTTTATTATTGTATTCTCTTCCTTTATCTGTATGTCATTAAAATTGTGAAGGTAAAACATTATAAATGAATGTCAATAATGTTGAGTGTAGTATGACAACCCTCTCACATAAGAGACGTGGCTTTCAATAATGCTGTCCCGCCCCCTTTGTGAGAGGGCTATCGCCCAGATGTACACATCTAACATATCTCATGAATTTTACTAGCTCTTATTTGACAATTATTATTTGAAAAAAATAATTTTGAATAACGATTTTTAGGAGAATGTGTTTTTATAGGGAAAATTTTGAATTTACGTACAAAATATTTTATTACATAAATGTGTGGTTTGAAATAGTTGTGTAGAAAACAAAGTTTTCAAATAATGATTGCCAAACGTGAGGATCACACGGGTTCTCATAATAAAATCCAAAAAGATTGTTTCTTGCTTTTCTTTTTCCCCTTTAAGAGGTGGGGTTTGAATTGAATTTTCTGGTATTTTCATTCCACCTAAATTTTGATATCCGTTTTGTGTTAAAATGTTGTTTATCAGTGAATTTTAAGCGAAACTTCTCGTTATCACTAAACCTCATCTCTAGTTGATCATTATTCCACGTCGGTATTTTTTTATCAGCCGCGTAAGATTTCTCTCGTAAGTAGAACTGATGGAGACGAACGCATTGATTTAGCCATTTTCTTGTTTCATCGAGACAGGTAGATCTACTGAGCCGCTTGCACTGCCCATACATAGCGCAACTTCTAGGCTACTGTGCAGATCAAAACCACAGACTACTAGTTTTCGAGTACATGCCAAATGGTTCTCTTCAGAAGCATCTTCATCCTGGCAAGAATCAATCCAAAACGAGACCATTGAATTGGAGAATTCGATTTAGAATAGCACTGGATTGCGCTATGGCTCTTGAATACTTGCACGAACAGACCACCCCATCAGTCATTCACCGCAACTTTAAATGCAGTAGTATCCTGTTGGATCAAAATTTCAGGGCCAAATTGTCTGGTTTTGGATTGGCTAAAATAGGCTCACACAAGCTCAATGGCTTAATCTCAACACGCGTTTTAGGTACCACTGGATATTTGGCCCCCGAGTGAGTGCCCTATATCCTCATCCTTCTTGCATCTTGGTTTGTTAATGGTTTTTCTCCATTGCCATGCACATTGAAAGTGTAACTTTCTCACACTCAGTGCACTTTGGCAGGCTAAGGTCCCCATCTGTCATGCTATCACTTTCCTGCTAAAGTCACAATCTCATTCTTGAAAATTAACTCCAACTCGTGGCAATGTCTCATTTTGATGAACTGAACTTTTTATTGTTACATAATATTCACTGAAATTTTATTTTTGTGTTAGTTTGGCATTATGTCTACCTCCATTTGTTGAATTAATAGATATCCAGACGTGGCTAGTAAAAAAATATAACGTGGCATGAAAAATTCATTATTACATCATTTTCATCGTACAAATGAGCAAAAACATATCTTTTTGCTATAAACACACTTCGTCTAAGAAACAAAAATGTAATGTAACGTCCCTCCAAATTGCATAGCATTTAATCCGATAGGCTATTGGCAGTTGATAGTGTTGTTTAACTACTAACATCTCGATCCAAATGCAGGTATGCTTCGACAGGCAAGCTTACCACGAAATCAGATGTATACAGTTATGGTGTAATTCTTTTAGAGCTCTTGACAGGCCGCGTACCCATCGATACCAATCGGCCTTCTGGAGAACACGTCCTAGTCTCATGGGTCGGTATAAGAGTTATTCACAAGTTACAATTTTCCAAGAAGCTTACACTTCAATGTTGATTCCTAATCTGCATACTTCATATTGCTATCATGCTATTTCTATTCTTGATCATCTAATTAAACTGCATTGTGCAATGATTCTCAGGCTCTTCCGCGTTTAACAAACAGAGATAAATTAGAGGAAATGGTGGATCCAGCTCTACAAGGACAATATTCGAACAAGGATCTAATTCAAGTAAGATTGTAAATAGATCAGAATCCTTCCTACCAAAGCCCTTGATTGGTGGGAATTAAAAAAAAATTTTAGTAAAGTTTGATGAAGTTGATGAAACGTACGGTTGAAAAGTTGTGAGACTCACAAAATGTGGTTAAAATTAATTGTTGACTTTGACTAAGATTTAAATCTAAATTTTAATTTCTACCAAACGGGCATATTTTTGCCCGTTTTCTTGTTTCAACAGGTGGCTGCTATTGCAGCTATGTGTGTACAAACTGAAGCTGATTATCGACCTCTAATGACAGATGTCGTCCAGTCCTTGATCCCTTTAGCAAAAAATCTCTCTTCAGCGTGTTCCTCCTCCAATTCACTCAGATTTAATCAAACAGTAAGTCCAAGGTCTCAATCGGAGTTCGATTCTATTTTCTTTGATAGTGCATAGTGTATCCTGTACGTTATTTACCATGGCCACAACTTTTTGGCAAAACATTTACTGTTTATAAGACATCAAAAACATTCAGAATTTATTTCATAGATTAGAAAGTAGAAACTAGAAAGGAAAAGCAGCAAAATGAAGCAGCACTCGAAGGCCAGAAGATTCCCAAAATAAGTCTGAAATGTTTTCATTTTAATACTGTTGAAACATAGAAATCTAACTGAGCAAATTATACTAAAGTATATCTGATATAAGTGACTATTATGCTCTCTGTTTATTTACTGTAGACTCGCATTATGGTAGTACCGTAGTAGACTCTGTTCAATTACCTCTAGAGCTTACTATGATCAGAGAAAAGTGGAATTTTCTTAAGATGGATGGTGGAAACGTCGTCAAAACCGATTTGTTACAGATTGGCAAATATATAAAAGTAGACAAATCTTATGAAAAACCTTTAACAAGAAGAAAAGGATACGGTTTAGGAAAAATAATAATGTTCTTCAAGTGGAAGTATACAACGGTACAACACAGTCACCCTCTTCTGGTCAACAGCATAATACCCAACTGTGGGTTCCAAATCCTAGTTCTTTTAGACAAAACCAACCGTAGATGATCTAATGTCGACCATACCATACCAGTTATTATCTAAACTGGAGGCCGGTCTGAGTTATCCGAAACTAGTGCCCTCCCAAACTTTGAGGTGGACCCTTCACTCTTTTCTCTTTTAGTGAGAGTGAATGTAGCCCGGTTCAGCACCTTCTACCGGTAATCTCAAAGTGAACCAATGAAAACTTTTCTCTAGTTAAACAAATGAATGTCCAGTGGCGTGCTACCTGAACTTACCAAAACTGAACATCGTAGGCTTTTGTATAGACGAGGGACAAAACGGCAGGTTTGGATATTCAAAAGTCTTAGGTGTCTTCAGGTTGTGGTTTATTAAAACTGGAGCCGGCTACTTGGGGTAACAAATGCATCATTTCTCAAATGGCTGGTGCTTTCCACTCCAAGTATTCCTTCTGAATTATGTGACCTTTCACTTCAGAATACAAGAAAGTTGGGAAAGTTTTTCTGTCTTAAGGGTCAAGCCCATCGGTGGTGGCAGCACGCCTGGACCGCTTGTAGCAGTACCTTATGTAGATGGAGACTAAAACAATGAATAAGAGCACTCCTTCAGATACGACTATGATCATGGCCATGCACCGGCTGAACTTTGTACGCAGGTACCCGTTGCCGATCCCTGGTTCAGATTATGCTGGATCAGACTGAGCTCCAACCATTGTGATTTTGTAGACAGTACAAGGAAAAGGAGAGAGAGAGAGAGAGAGAGAGAGAGAGAGAGAGAGAGAGAGAGAGGGAGGGAGAGAGAGAGAGAGACAATCCCATGTTACATGTTCCTAAATTAGTTACTATTTTTCCTTTCCTTAAATGGATTAATATATAGGAGATTCCCAAAAGTTTGAAGTGAAAGTAGATGCGTTAAGATTTGATCTAGAACATATAGAGGGAGAAGAGAAAAAGGAGAGGAATCAGCATACAGTGATCATGAATATGATTAGGAAAGTGTGGTTCTTTAGCGTTTCATTGTACTCTCCGTCTTCCAATGACTAAGGGGTCTGTTTGAATTTCATTTTTTTATATAAAATACATTTTGAAATAGTAGATTGATGAAAAATATATAGTTAAAAATAAAAGAAAAATGTTTGGATTGCGTATGATATTATTTTATTGAAAAATGCGTAGTTAAAATATATATATATATATATTTTTTTTAAAAATGGTGATCAAACAAGGTCTAAGTTAACTCTTTTATTTATATATTGGTATTATAAAGGAGGGGAGGTGACTAACTTGATGTTTAAGAGGAAGAAAAAAAATGCAATTATTTTGTAAATCTGACTTTTTGCTTGATTTTGTAAATCTGATTTCTTGTGCTGAGTGTGGGCTGCCACCTTAAATTAAGCAAATTATGTTTATGCTCTTTAAATTATAGTAAATTATGCTTACACACTTAAGTTTCCAATCATTATTATTAACCCTCCTCGGAAAACTTTCATATGATTTTCGTGAATAATTAATAACATGTGGTAGTATTTGCAAATGTGACACGTTAAGCCCCTGTGTGGGTTATCACTCATTTTCCATAAAATAATGTTACACGTAAATCCAAATTTTTTTCTTATTTTTTAACCACACATTCTCCAAAAAAAATCACTATTTCAACACATTTTTCATCAAAATCTTATTTTAATGAAGCCCAAACATGGGCTAAGTTTAATTTACATTATTTGTTCATTAATCAATTAGATGGGTACCAGAAGAAGAAAATACTATGCTTCACCCATTGTGAGAGTTCAAAAAACGAAGAAGGAAAAAGAGGGTCCAATTTTCAGTTTCACCAACATACGACAATGCATGACAAATTTTGGATACCCGTGACTTCCAGTCCTAGGCTGTGATGGACTGAAGAACTCTTATCCATCGCTGTTTGGGGAACACGAACTTTTTGCCTATGAGAAGAGGCGAGTGAATCTTAAAGGGCATATGAATTGGCAAATGTAGACGTGGGACTATGAATTATGAGTCTTGCTCTATGGTTATACAAGTCATGAAAGTCGATGTGAATGTCGGAAATACATAGGAGCTCTTCTCAACTTCAAGTTCTCATAAAAGCTCTTTAGAGATATAATAAGGACTCATTTGACAAGACTTTTGAAAAGTCAAAAGTTGTTTTTGAAATTAAGAATCTGCTTTTAGAGGGAGCTGACCCAAGCTGGCTTCCTTAGGAGGTGGTTGTACAAAAGTAGAAGCAAAAATGATGGATCGAAAATGAAAAGAACAAGTTCCTGGTGACAACCTCGTTAACAATTGACAGAGTAAATAGTATTCATTCTCTCTTGCTATATTCAATCTTAGTCTAAAAGAGGAAATCAAGAATGAGACTTTTCATATTTTAATTAATCACTAAATTAATAATGAAAATTTCAATATTGAGCCATCCAGAAAGGGCTGCCCCTCTCAAATTTGCTTTCAATTAATTCATCAATGATCATTGATCAGTAAAGGCATTAATGAAAAAGGAAGAACTGAGAAACAATCTTCGATCACACAACTTCTTGGCAACACAATGTGGGTAGAGAAAGGGGTAATCAAATACTAATCAAAGCTACACTTTGTTTACGCAATTAACTGAAACAATTCTCAAATACACTAAATATGAAAAAAGTAGCCCCTAGCTAGAGCAAAAACTTGAACCAAAATTCGCAGGAGTAATAACACAAAAGAGAGACTCACTCCAGTCCCATGTTAGAGACAGTGAACTTCTGGTCTCAGATCCCTACACGAAAGAACTGTTTCCCCAACAGAAAAAAGGTTGCATAGGATACAATTTTAGTCAAAACCAAAAAATCAATATGAAAACGAAGAGCAAACAAAGAGACTCATGCATTGATATGGACGCATTTTCAAGAGAGTCAATGTTCATTTGCTTTCTTACTCAGAAAACAGNCCAAAAAATCAATATGAAAACGAAGAGCAAACAAAGAGACTCATGCATTGATATGGACGCATTTTCAAGAGAGTCAATGTTCATTTGCTTTCTTACTCAGAAAACAGGGATATAATTCCATAATAATCTGAAAATGGGCACTTTATTGACAATAACAATTTTTTGGTTTGTGAATTTAATTTCCTCAGGGTCATCATCACTTTCAGAATCTGTAAACTATTGCTCATCGGAAGCGTATTTCATTTCTTGATGAACCAATTCAGCAAGGTCGTGCCTGTTGGCAATTTTATATGCATCTATCACTGCCTGGCACAACAATTCATTAGGCTCAATTACTCCATATTTTAATTGACTATAGATCCTCTTCACGGCTTCAACCATGCCAGCTTTTCCATAACAACCGACAAGATAAATGAAGATAACAATATTGGGCTCTAGCCCCCATCTTGCATTCGCATAAACATGTTCAATGCCTCGTCAGTTTTCCCCATAGCCCCATATGCATGTATTGCAGCATTATTAGCAAACAAATCAAAATCAAAATCTGTTTTCTTGAAGATTTCACAAGATTCTGAGGCATATGTATGCAAACCCACTACCGAAAAAGCAGAGGTCATCACAACTTGCCAGGCATGATGTCTTCCTTCCTGGTAAGACGACTCAAGCTGCTTTCCTGCTTCAGCATGAGCACCTCCTTTCTTTAATATGGTAAATAGTATTTTGAATGTTCCCCTGTCAGGCAAAAGCTTCCGATTCACTATCATTTCATGCAGCAACTCACCACACTCAACTAGTTGGCCATTTGTGGCATAGCATGCCATCACTTTATTATATGTAACACAATCCCTCGCTAAATGTGACTGTTACATCTCCTCAGCAACTTCAATAGTTTCGTCTAGCAAACCCATGTTTTTATATACATACATCATGGTTGCAAATGTAACTCCATCGGCCCAATTTTTCTCCTTCAAATGATGATATATCATTTTTGCTTCTAACACCATTCCTAACTCTGCATATAGACTGAGCATGCTATTCAATGCCACAATATCGGGACCTCCATTCAATTTCTTTATCTTCTCACACAATTGTTTTGCTCTTTCCACAGACCCAATTTTACCATAAGCCTTGATCAAAGAAATTAAAACAACTTGGTTTACTGATTCCCCATAATCTTCCATCACATGGAAGTGCTGAATAGCTTCTTCAAATTCGCCAGCTTCTGCAAAGCCATCAATTAAAGACCCATAAACAACTCGTTGGGTTTTCATCTACTTGTAACATTTCTTGGAACACATTGACATCATCAGAGAGCCTTTCCATGTGAACATAACGAGCAATAGCAGCCGAAAAGGTTGAACATGAAGGTTTAAGTCCTGTTTTCTGCATTTCAACCAAGAGGTCTCTTGCTTTGTCCACTAAATCACCTCCAGCAAACATTTGGAAAAGGGAATTGTACGTGCACTCATCTGGCCATGTCCCATGAGTCCTCATGCTCTTGAAGAGTAAGAAAGCTTTGTCATAGAGCTTTGCCTTACCATAAGTTTTGATCATGACATTATACTCAAAGACTTCCCTTTTCTGTCCAAAAGTACCTCTCTTGGAGTAAAACACAGCCTCTGCTTCAGCCCAAAGTCCTTTCTCTGCATATACATCTATTATAGCTGCATACATCCTTGAAGATAGCTGACCAATTGATTGATGCTTCTCAAATAGGAACTTAGCCCGATCAATCAATGCTTCATTTATATACATACTGATAAGTACATGAAGAGAATTTTGATCGATATGCATCTTCAATGTCTCAATTTCTTTAATCACAGCTTCCACCTCCTAAGCCATGTTTCTATTCCATAATATCTGGAGAATAGCCCCATGAGCTACCTCATCAGGAAAAAGACCATCCTCCCTAATCTTCCTACAGAACAGAAGAACTGCATCTATGTTCCCCACGTCAACGTAGAGGGATAGAAAAATGTTGCAAGTCTTTGTATCAGGATTAATTCCCCTTTCCTCCATTTCGCTGAGCAAAGCTTCAGCCTCGGACAAATAACCATGACTACCACAGATGAAGATCATGGTGTTGAGAGTAAATGTGTCCCGGGTCACCCCAAACTTTAACATATCCGCAAAGAAATCCGAAGCATCCTTCAAATGACCAGCCTTTCCGCACAAATCAATCAGAGTATTGTAAGTAGCAGTAAGTCGTGGGTTTTTAACAGATCTTTCCACATCTGATATACCACCTGGTGTAGAAAAATTGTTCCTCCCGCCTGTAGTATTTGTATCGCCTATGATATCCAAATCAAGATCACCAATCCTTATAAAACCTATCTGCCCTACTATATTCCTCTGCACCCTTTAACACCCTAATAACCGTATTCGTCGTGACCTCATCGGGGAAAATACCCCTCAACTTCATATGCTTAATCCACAAAAGCGACTCATTCACCAACCCCGCTTTCCCGTACAAATCAACGAGCATCCCATACGTGTTATTTGTGGGCAAGACTCCATTTTTTGCCATTTCAATCCAGCAAAGTCTCAATTGATCCCATTTCTGAGCCCTACCAAAGGCTCGAAGCACGACATTATAGTATATCACATTAGGAACATATTCTCTCTGTAACTTGAACCACTCAAAAATCCTCAAAATCTTCTCCCAACTATTCTGCTCTTTGGGAGTCAACTTACCATAATACAAATCCAATGCCTTTTCCACATGAATTTTTCAGCCGCTAAAGAACGTAAAATCAAAGGCAAAACACCCCCATATTTCTTCATTTTACAATCAATTGAAGTCTTTTTGGGTGAAGTCAGCAGGCCAAACATCGTCCGATTCGGTTTGATTCATTGAAGAACCAAATCCAACCCGAATTTTGTAGGGACCAAATTTAATTATGGAACCGTTCGAGTTTGGTTTGTTCGTTCGATTCCATTCCATTCAAACTTTCTCACTCTCCTCCT
>CAIGRB010107725.1:0-10383 GCA_903798255.1 Fraxinus quadrangulata
CCATTATAAGAATGGAAGAATGAGCGAGCTAATAAATGCAGAAACGAGAAGATGGAACATGGATTTAGTATTTGATATTTTTTCTGAGTCAGAAGCTACTCTCCTAAGCAAGATTCCAATTAGTTTATGTGGTAGTCTGAACAAGCACATATGGAGGGGCACGAAGGATGGCAAATTTATAGTCAAAAGCGCTTATTATTTTCTCTGGAAGCGAGAGTCATCGGGCCAATGTTCAACCAGTAATTTTCAGAATGATGTGTGGAGCAAAATTTGGAGTATTAAGGCCCCAAACGCTAGTAAAATGCTATTGTGGCGTACGACTCATGATTCATTACCTACTAATTTGAATATGAACATAAGAAAAATAAAGGAGTCCCCATTATGTCCGGTTTGTAAATTGGAAGTGGAGTTCGTAGTACATGTGTTATTGTCGTGTACTTCTGCCCAAGATGTATGGGGTTCAAGCTTACGAAAACTGCAGAAAATGTCGTTTATGCCGCTCCATTTGAAAGAACTGGTGTGCCATCTGTTTAATGTGCTGTCTGAGGGCCATCTGTTTAATGTGCTGTCTGAGGAAGAAATGGAGGTTTTCATTGCTACAATTTATTTGATCTGGAAGAGGCGGAACTTCCTCGTGTTTGAGAATAAATTCAATGGCCAAGCAGCAATTTCAAATTTGGCTCGACAAATGCATTGGAATACAGAGAGGTAAATTCCCAGCCGATTAGGCCTAGAAACAGAGAAATCCAATTTTCCTAGCCATGGTATGCACCCCCTCAGAATAAGCACAAAATCAACTGGGATGCGACGGTAGACTCGGTTAATTGTCAAGTCGTAATCAGTGTTGTTGTGAGAGATTGGACAGGAAATGTTAAAGTATCGTTGATGTCGCAAAGAAATGTTTTCCTGGATGCATTTTTGGCTGAGTCCATCATAGTTATGAAAGCTGTGTTACTGTGTAAACATCTTGAGTTGCGATTGATCATATTAGAGGGAGATGAGCTGAACATTGTGAATGGACTAAATGGAGAATCGAAATTTTGGAACTACTCAGGTTTACTGATCCAGGACACGAAGAGTATGTTTGATTTTTTTCAATCCTGATCTGTAAGTCATGTACCTAGAAAAGTTAACGCGGTCGCTCATACATTAACAAATGAAGCACTCAAACTCTCTGAGAAGAGAATAGTGCTGGAGGAAACTCCTTCTTGTATCCGAAATTTGCTATTTTGAAGATGAATGAAATGTTTTCACTCTTCAAAAGAAAAAAAGAAGAAGTTATTTGTGAAGTTGACCCTTTTTAAAATAGGGAATATTACATTTTATAAGATCTAACAACCCACCATTTCATTTCTAAGAAATACGGTTCCATCTTTCAAAAATCATATGATTAAATTATTTATTATATATTATTAAATTCAATTAATATAAACCCCACCAACCCACTCATTACCAGATTTGAATTTAGAGACAATCCTCTCTCTCTCTCTCTCTCCCTCTTCTCTTCGGCGTTGGCTTCGGCAACAGCTCCAACAACGACTCCGGCAATGATGTTGGAATTTTGGGGTGATTTTTTTTTTTGGGTTGTTTGTGTTGTGCAAATGGTGGGGATGATGGGATGTTGCCGAAATTCTGTAGTGGTTGTCGGATCTTTGACCCGTGGCTGTATATTTACCTGAGATGTTGATCCAAAGGTCTATGACCAATTTGAGTTTGTGACCAGTTGATGATTCGTTACCTATAAAATATGACCTGCGATTTGATAATTGTTGTTTATGACTCGTGATATATGTATTGTGGCATGTACATTTGAATTTGTGACTTGTTATAATTGCACAAAGGTACGTGACGTTTGATTTGTGACTAGATTAGAACAATTAAAATTGATTTGTAATCCGCTTACACTGATTTATGACTGTATATGACATGTGACCTAGTATTTCTGACTTGTGCCAATTAACATGTGATCAGTAGCACCGTCCTACCACTTCACTCTACCCAACCTGCACAATCACCACCAAAACTCTAGATCCAAATTCTAATTCACCCCAATACCTAAAACCCTAAATCTACCACAACCTCGAGCACCACCACCAAATCACCGCCCACACCATCACCATCCACAAAACAAATCTGGTCAAGAAAACAAAAACCCACCACATACAGCAAATCTGGTCGGAAAAAACAATAAGGTCAACATGGCAACGCTGCGTTGCAGCCAAATTTTAATTGCTCAATCATCATCCGTACATAGACAGACTGGGGTGGTGATGAATATAAGTATTCCTAAATGTATCTCGACTTAAATATCAGAGTGCCATCCACTGGCCATTCCCCATTGTAATTATTGTTTCGCTAGACCTTTACTGCGCCAATTACCTTTTTTTGGGACTAAGCATATGTTTGACAATAATTTCTTAGTGAGTAATGTTATTTAGCAGTGATCACTTATGTTAAAACACTAATTTAAGTGGCACCGATGTGGTATTACATGAGAAGTATAATTAAATCACTTAATTCTACTTAACGTTAGCTAATTTCACGGGGTGCCTTTTTTCTTAATATAGAAAGGGATATCGTACGACAGTAGTCTGCTCCACTAGACTACATTCTGCCTTCTCTCGATCGTTTCGGGACGAAAGAAAATTTGATTACAAATCGTAAAAAACTTGCTACATAAAATTGATATGCATTAAAAGTAAGATTGATTGAAAGTTAGAAATTACAATTGATGAAAGCAGGACATTACAATGGCTGGTAGAAAGTTTGAATTTTTTTTTGAAAAACTAATACCCTCTATAATAGCCTGCGAAATAAAAATCCAAGTGATAGGAGTAGACGTTTAAATGACGAGGAATCATACTAAACGTTTACCAATATCAAATCTATTTTACAATTGAAATAAACTATTACAATAAAAAAAAAATTACAACTCAGACTAAACTAATATTTACAATGTGCGGTCAAAGTTGGGCGACGTCCTTGACATTCTCCCCCATTTGTTTTGGCGACGTCCTCGATGCCATTAATGCATGATATTCTTCAATTAATGGTTTGAAGGCTCCAATGTTTTTTCTCTTTCCCAAGTATTCTTCTCGCTGTTGCATCCACTCTATTTGACTAAGTACTCTTGATGATATTTCCTAGAACTCGAGTAGTACGATGGTCCAGTATAGCTTCAGCAACCTTCTTTCTGGCTTTTTTTCAGTTCAAACACAGGTCGCTTCGGCTCATTTTTAGATGTATCTTCTTTATCTGCAAAGTATGAATTGAGTATACCAACATGAATGACATTGTGGATTTTGCAGAGTATGCAACTCTTCCAATTCTCTTCACGATGGGTAATGGTCCAATATATTTTGGTACTACTATTGAGTCTTTTCCTATTGTCGGTTTATAAAAATTTCTGTTGGGAAATTTGATCATTACCAAATCTCCAACGTTAAATTCGAGACAACGTCGCTTCTGCAGACTTTTTATAACGTTTTTGAGCTTTCTCAAGACAACTCCAAACAATTTTAATGTTTCGTTTCTATTCTTGTGAGAAACTTTTTGTTTGAGGGGACTTGTTACTTTGATCTATATCCACAGTATGAGGAAGTAACGCTTGCTGGCCAGTCACAATCTCACAATGACTCTTATTGGTATAAGAGCTCTTTTGGGAATTGAAGCAAATCTGAGCCGCATCCAAAAGTTTCACCCAATTCTTCTGTGAAGTAGAGATAAAGTGCCGAAGATATTCTTCCAGTATAGAATTGAAAGGCTCCGTCTGTTCTTCAGATTGTGGGCAAAAACTGGAACTCATACTCTATGTTGAACCAAGAAGTTTGAACAATTCTGTCCAAAATATGCCAGTAAATCGAAGATCCCGATTACTGACGAATGTCTTTAGACAGTTCCCAATATTTGACAATATGTTTGAAGAAGAGTTGAGTCGTCTCTTCGACTGATACATACTTGGGCTCTATGATGAAAGTTGCGTAATTTGATAGACAATCTACCACGACGATGATAGTGTCAAAATCTTTAATTTTTGGCAATCCAACAATGTAGTCCATCGATATACTCTTGAATCGTCTAATTGGGATGGAAAGGGATTCAAGCAAGCCTGCCTTTTTTTTTACGATTTGTCTTATCCTGTTGACAAATAAGACATGTTTTCACATAAGTTACAATATCGTACCGCATTTGAGGCCAGTAGTAAGCACGTTTTAGTAGTGTAAAAGTGCGTTCCTCTCCAGGATACCCGCCCAAATCGTGTCACATTCCGTAATTAGTGATTTCCTCAAATCTCCACCTTTAGGAAAATAAAGGCCATCTCCTTTAGTCTTCACTAGGCCCCCATCGAGCCATAATTGATGAGATTTGCCCTACTTGATGAGGTCAACCAAATATTGAGTAGCCATGTCCTTATCTAAGAGTGTTCGAGTTTGGTCTCTTGTGTTTATGGTAATTGTGCTCCCTGAAAGAGCAACCATAGAGCAAATGGTAGCCAAGTCTGCCCGACGACTAAGAGTATCAGCAACATGATTATTTGAATCGGGATGATACTCTAGAATAAAATTGAACTCTGAAAGAAGTTCCTGCCAACGAGTCTGTTTGCTTAATAGTTTTGGTTGTGACATGAAATGACTAACTGCAGTGTTATTTGTCTTCATAATAAATGGAGACCGAAGCAAATAGTGACACCATTCCCTAAGACAATGGACTACCGCCAACAACTCTTTTTTGTGCGTTGAGTAACGACATTCTGTTGATTCAGCTTTTGACTATCATAAGCTACCGGATGTCCTTCTTGTATAAAGATTCCACCAAGTGCAAAGTCTGAAGAATCGGTATGCATTTCGAATGATTTAGTCATATCCGATAAGGCTAACACTGGGTTCGTCCATATAGATTTCTTCAACTTTTCGAAAGCATTTTGGCATTGGGATGACTGGTCCCAATCCTTATCCTTCTTTGTCAATTCGATAAGTGGCAATGCAATTTTTGAATACCCTTTCACAAATCTTCGATAGTAATTGCATAATTTGATAAATGAACTCACATCGTGGACATTCTTTGCTAGTAGCCAATCTTTGATGGCTGTAACCTTCATAGTTGCCTTGTTCGATGATGTGATCCAAGAAGCTGATAGACATTTGAGTGAATGGGCATTTAGACGGTTTGACATAGAGTTCATTCTCTCGTTGCTGATTAAAAACCTGCCTTACATGTTGCACATGTTTCTCCAATATCTCGCTATAGAAGACTATGTCGTACAGGTACACTATTACAAAATCGTCCAAGAAACCATGAAGTACAAAACATTGTTGGAGCTTTTCTTAAGCCAAAAGGCATCACTTTGAATTCAAAGGCTCTATATCTTGTTACCATCGTAGACTGTGCTTAATCCCCCTCCCTGATCTAAACTTGCCAGTATCCGGACCTGTGATCAATCTTTGTATAGTATCTAGCCAAGGTCAATTGGTCGAAACAATCGACGACTAGTGGAATAGGATAACTATTTTTTATAGTGATCTTGTTCAATGCTCGATAGTCGCAGTACATTCTAAGAGAACCATCGGCCTTTCTTGGAAACAACACGGGAGCTCCAATTGTTTCCGAAACTCTTCAAGCTCTGGCTGAGACATACGGCTTGGCGGGAGGTTTGACACCTGAAATAAGTTTAATCTTATGATCAATTGCCCTCCTTAGTGGCAATTTCTTTGGTAACTCATGCGGCATGATGTCTTCAAATTCGTTAATAAGCCTTCGACAGGGTTTTGGAATAGGGCCAGTCGCCTCTTCGATGTCATCTAATTGAAGAGTGCACAAAAATGAAGGTTCATTCATTTTGAAACCCTTATTAAATTGCATGACCGAGATATTCTTCTTGCTCATCTTCCCATCTTGTGTAGTGATGGCACACGATATACTACCCATCATCATTAATGAATCAGAATATGGCAACACTGCTGTCTTATTATTCCAAAGAAATTCCAATCCCAAAATAAGTTTGAAATTATCCATCTGAACTGCAGACAAGTTTGTCCTTCTCTCGAAAGGAACCGCTTTGAGTAACACAGATTTCGCTACTCCAGCTATTGATTGAGCAGCAGAGTTGATTGCTTTGACCTTTCCACTACCTCTCTCTAGAAAAAGTTCGAGTCGCTCCACTTCGATACTTGTGAGGTTGTTGTGGTAGCACCAATATCTACCATAGCCCGATTGACTTTCCATTGATCTTCACATAAATATACATTAACCCTTTGGCGCTAAAAATGCGAGCCTTCGATTATTCCACCTTTACCTTTTTCAAGGGAACATCACCATTTTCAGTAGCTCGGTGTGATAGTGTATTGCACCGATGTGAGAATGTGTTAACTACATCCTCACCTCTTCTAAGTCGGTCTTACCATAACAACTAACTTGTGGAATATCTTGCTTTGAACTCATTTCTCCACTCATTAGTTGACAATACGCATTTAACATCCGTTTCTGAGGATACTCCGCCAACCGATGGGGTCTTTCACATAAAAAGCACATCAATTTAGGAGTGAAATCAGATCTGCCATCTGTTGCTTTTCCTTTATTCCAGTTGTTACTACTGCTACCACTATAGTTTCCTTGATGGCTGTTTTGATAGTTTCCTCGCAAGTTCTCTGACGGGTGCCTTGATAGGCTCCTCCTTTATTATGAGAGTAACACTCTTCCCCATTTGAGTTCGAGCTGAGTCTATAAGGTCTGTTTCCACCTCCAATAGCTTGAATACTCCCCGAAGGTTAATCTTTTCTCGATTCTGGTTGATAGTCACTTAAGAATTCAACGGCTCCCATCGCCGCGCTCAAATCAGTAACCTTTTGTCTCTGAAATTTCGTGCGTGTCCACGGTTTTAATCCTTCAATGAAGGTGAATAGCTTATCTTTTTTCGACATATCTCGAATATTCAGCATATGTCCTGAAAGGCTTTCATATACTCATTGATGGAGTTTGTATGTTTCAATTCTCGTAGTGATCGTCGTGCCTGATATTCCACATTTTCTGAGAAAAATTGCTATCTAATCGCTTCCTTGAGAAGATCCCAAGAATCTATTCGGACCCTATTGGCCTGAATATCAGCATACTTTGTCCGTCACCATAGTTTTGCATCTCCACAATGATACATGGTAGTTGTTGTAACATTTCTTACTTCATCTTCGATCAAAGCCACAAGAAAGTATTGTTCTACATCAAACAAGAAGTTCTTGACTTCTTTTGCATCGTGTGCCCCTCCGTCGGTACACGGTTCCGAAATTCTGAGCCTGGGAACATACTGTCGTGCAAGAGCTTATCTATTGCTAACCGCACGTTGAAGTACTAGTAATTGAGCTCTCAACGCTTCCATGTCATCATGCAGATAAGGCAAGATAGCAACAACTTCAGTTATTGATGTGCAAGCCCTTCGGCTTTCATCCAGTTAGATGTGTAATTCACGAATTTTCGTCTCTAGCACATCGACTTTTTCCTCGAGGCCCTCAACGACATAGCACAACCTAGTAGTTGTCACCTCACGTGTATCCACGCATTGTTTCGTATTCCTCTTTTGAGGATCTACGACTTTTGTGGTGTTTGATGTAATTAGATCCATAGCTTTCTTATCGAGGGTCGTGAGCCGCAGCTCTGATATCAACTTTTACGGGGTGCCTTTTTTCTTTGTACAGAAAGGAATACCGTGCGGCAGTAGTCTGCTCCGCTTGACAACCTTTCGCATTCTCTCGATCGTTTCGGAACGAAAGAAAATTTGATTACAATTCGTTTTGCGATATAAAATTGAGATGCAATGAAAGTAAATTGATCATTGATTGTTTGAAAGCTAGAAATTACAATGGATGAAGATAGGAAATTACAATGACTTGTGCATGGGGCGAACATCAGAAAGTTTGAAAGATTTTTGAAAGATAATACTCCCTGTAATAAATTGCGGAACAAAAACCTAAATGATAGGAGTAAACGTTTAAATAACGAGAAATCATATTAAATTTTTATTAATATCAAAGTTATTTTATAATTGAAATAAATTATTGCAATGGAAAGGAAATTACAACTCTGACTGAATTAATATTTACAATGTGCGGTCAAAGTTGAGCAAATTACGACTGCGATTGTTTCAAGAGGCTAAGTAAAGCTGCGGTCCTTGAAACTAAGACTGGTGTGAAAGCACCAGTGGTGTTAGATATCATTATTCTTTCTTAGTATATCTAGACGTCAACATTTATCATTTTGAGAGAGAGAGAGAGAGAGAGAGAGCAAATTAGGGAAAATCTAGGAGGCGGAAAACATTTTCTCTAAACTTTAGAACTAACGAATATAATTTTTTATATCTGCCGATGATGAATTTAAACCTAGCAATAACTTACTCAACTACTTTTGGTTTGGTGAAACGCCCTTTATAGGAAAATATTATTGGAAGTTAATGAGGATTCAAATACCTAATCTCTTAATGGGAATTTTTTGAAGTTACTGTGCCAAGAATTTTAATGCTTTGTCACCCTTCATTAACTTCATTTCATGTTTGGTATAAAACCATAAATTCCATTCAACATGATGAAAACATGCATGTATAATCAGTCCTGCATAGTCAAATGTCCAAGGATCAACAATGATAATGACAACACTCAAGGTTTATATCTTTACTATAACAGCTTGACTTAACGGTGAACTGTACGTAATTAATGAACACATATATCTAGTTCAATGTACCAAATATCCAGCTAGCATGTCATTAATTACCATGTTTTCTACATACCAAATATCTAGCTAGAGTGTAAAAACTGGATAGGCTGTTTTTTCCTAATCCTCTTTTCACATTGTAATTACAACAGAACCTTAAATAGAGTAGAATGATTTATTGGCACTTACCTGTCTCATTTAATGTTCACTAATCAAAGGGACATTACTCTAGTATAAATACACTTCTATGCAAGGCTTTTTCTATATCACAGCATAAAGTTGATCAAAGAAATTAGAGAAAGATCCAAGGAGAGAGTTAAAAATGGAGGGTTTTGCTAAGGGGTTTTTCATTCTTACTGTGTTTCTTGGAGCCCTCACAATGAATGTTACAGAAGCAAGAATTCTCAAAAGCAACGAGGAAGTTGTTCAGCCTCTGATCTTTGGTATTAGACCTCCAGGATTCCCTGAAATTTCACCAGGCCCTTTCCCCCCCGGATTCCGAGGGGTACATTCAACCTTCCCCAGTCCAGGTTTGCCTGGAACTTTTCCTGGATCCGCATAGGGTGGTGCAGGTGTGAGTGGTTCACCATGATATGGAAACGGCGTTGTGATTTGNTGGTTCACCATGATATGGAAACGGGGTTGTGATTTGCTTCTTTGTCTCCTATTTGTTTTTATTGTTTAAGGTTTATGTGCGATGTAGTACCAATAATTTAAGTTGTTTAGCAACTTATATATATGAAGCATGAAAGTAAAATGTTGAACCCGTACTTTGAAGGTTAAAAACGAAAAATAATTTTGTTTTTAGTTTGTATCAAAATATTTACCTTTCTTTTAATAAAAATTGGCACCATTTCATCTTTATTAAAAATGACGTTGTAGTAAAAATGGTAAGTGGTCGTTTGACCGATTTCACTCTAGAATGTGCAGCATAATACTTATTTAATTGTATTCCAAATCATAATTAATTCTAAACCCAGAATAAGTAAACCATAATTAATGTTAAATGCGCATAATCATCATAAATATATTCCAAAAAAGCGTGGATAGCTCGTAATTTATTTACTTTTTCTTTTTACTGCTTTCGGTGCTTGCACAAGTGAAAATAGAAGGCTTAACCAAACAAGCACTAAATTACTAAATTAAGGGCTTAATTTCCTTAAAGAGAGTGAAGTACGTGCAATGATTCAATGTGTCAAATTTAACACTATTTTTCTTTAAAAATATGCTTGTGCGTTATACTTTGTATGGCATGGTTGGATTAATTCATTGGCTCATTCCTGGCCATTTAATGTGCACTAATGGAAAAGACATTCCTCTAGTATAAATACACGTTCATACAAGGATTCTCTATATCACAGCATAAAACAGACCAAAGAAAGTAGAGAAATAGAGAAAAATCTAAATAGAGAGTTATAAATGGAGGGTTTTGCTAAGGTGTTTTTCATTCTTACTGTGTTTCTTGGAGCCCTCACAATGAATGTTACAGAAGCAAGAATTCTCAAGAGCAATGAGGAAGTTGTTCAGCCTCTGATATTTGGTATTAGACCTCCAGGATTCCCTGAAATTTTACCAAGCCCTTTCCCCCCTGGACCTGGGGGGCTACATTCAACCTTCCCCAGTCCAGGTTTGACTAGAACTTTTCCTGGATCCACAGAGGGTGGTGCTGGTGTGAGTGGTTCACCATGATAT